>JAQFYP010002063.1:0-13588 GCA_034694865.1 Bilobella braunerae | reverse complement strand
AAATGTAATACTTCTCTTCCATTACAAAGCGATGAGCCGAGTCATTTCACAAGACCAAAATCAATACAATTTGAAAATGAGTTAGCCAATATCCGCTTTTCATAATTTTTAGAGGCCAGTGACCTCAAGCATTGAAAAAGTGTGTTAAGAACGTCCGAAGCAATATTACCCAATACACAATTTCAAAAAAAATTTGCAAGTACTTCACATCGTTCCACTGTGATTTAACACTGTCGTTACTCGCAAATTTCAAAATTAGATTAAATATTAAGGAACATTTTAAATTGTTAAAACCACATAGAATTAAAGCAAATGAAGTTTGCACTAGTTTTTCTTATTTGTCGGACATGTGTGTTCCATGCAATAGAAGAAGTCTTCATTTTGATAATTTACAAATTACACACTGCAAGAAACAGGAGTTGGGTTGATGTGTCACGGACAAAAAGTTTTCGGCATTTGTAGATTTGGGTTTTCTTTGGAAAATTTTGCCGTACCGCCAAGAAACAGCAGAGAAAGTTGTTTGGAACAAAAAGTTATTGTTCAATTATGCTACGGACTTTACGCTGAGACGGCAGCATGAGTCAGGTCATGTCGTTAAGGTGTGCTCTGAGTCAGGTAGATAATTGGGATTAGAAGACTAAAACAAATTGATTCCGCGCCTTTATTTGAATTCGTGTCCGAGAGGGCAGAAGGGCGCGAGGCAGAGGGCTAACCCCTAATTTACTTCTTTTTATGACCTCCGTGGGAATAAGGCGCAGTTTTACAGGCTGCCCACTGTCGTAGCCTCAAAACTTTTTCCAATACTTCTCCCATTTTCCTATTTTCAATTTAAAAACCTTGAACTGGATTTTTCATTCTATACTTTTATACATGTATTTAAATAAATAATTAAAATATAAATATTTTAAATGAAGTAAATATTTAAATCCACGCCTTTCTATTGAGTATAATTTTGTAAATAGTTTTGCAGATTTATTTGAAAAAATGTAATATAAATGTGCATTTTTTAAATTTTAAGAAATGTAAGGTGAAGTGAGCTTTAAAATATAAAACTCATGAAAATCAATGTGGTCGAAAGTATTTTGTATTAAGTCATATTGTATGTATATAATTTTTTTTCCAAAAAATTGGATACTATATACAATTTTTATTATAAAATGCAACAATTCCTTCATAAATTCGTTTAATTGTATAATCTAGTCGCTGTAATTGTAACTAATCGTAACTCGGTCATTAATATATGGGTGGTCAATAGTGAAACAAATATAATTGACAAAATGTAAAGTTCAAAATGCTAGATTAAATATAACGAAGACAAGACAGATAGATTATTTGTAAATTGAAGTGTTAGTGACTGCTTAGTCAACTAATTCTAACTTAATTAGCAACTTAAGAATTAAGAGGAATCGTCATACTCAGACAATGATATTAGAGTTAGAAAATAAAAAAACAAGACTAATGAGGAAATAGGAACAACCATAAAAATGTAAAGTCAGCAGTTGTCCAGCAGAAATCTTAAATTAGAGCGCATTCGAATTCTGTTTTCAAATAAGACCTCCTAGCTTAGCACACTACGGCAGACTGAACAAAGCGTAGGATTCCTTGCCACTTTTGAGAAGATCATTTTCTAAATGTTGTTCTCCCGTCAATAGTCTAACTTTTTCTCGCCTCTCCCGTCAATTCCCGTCCAGTGTTCCGCTGGACGCTGAACCATTCACACACATTTTCGGAACATTTTGAACAACTCCCGTGTTCTAAAATAGTTTGAATTCATTAGAATCAGAGACAAGTACGACGCACAAACAAGCAAGTTCAAAGCAAAACTGTCAAATTTCGAATAACATCAATATCAGAAGTTTTGAAATGTGTACTTTTGCTTACTACAATTGCCTTGTTAATTCAAACCGAACTTAACATTGTTTTTGAGAAAAATGTGCCATAACTGATACTGAACTGTGAGGACAATGCTGCAAAGGTTAAATTTTACAAGTAATTCAGTTTTAAAATTTTGTTATGCGCTAATGTGCGTACATATGGTGGAATGTACCTGGTGGTAAGTCCCTAATATAATTATTTGATTTGCTTCCTAATTAAATTTTTAGTAAGAAACATTTTTGTTGTTTCAAATGTGGTGTGTTAATTATAACTACAGCATTTTTGCCTTGCATTGTGATTCCATGTATATTTCATTTTGGAACGATGAATTTTCCTGAAATCTACGTGTTGTTTTTTACACAAAAATGTACTTCAAATAGAGAACAACGCAAAGCATAATACCGTTCATTTTACGTGCCCGTTTTGCCCGGAGCCCTTAAAAGGGAGAAACGAACGCCGAGAAAATAAACGGAAACCATAAACCAGGCTTATAAAAATATAAAAGCGTCAGAATTGATTTCACATTCTTGGCTTGCATTCTGATTTTGGCTTTTAAACCCACTCAGAATTTAATGCTTTTTGTTAGAAACTATGCTATAAAATTACATTCTACTGACCTTACTTCATTTCTTTAAGAAAAAAAATTCTAGTTTTATGAAATGTTCCAATTGGGTTTGAGTACTACAATTTTACCAAAAAAAATCCAGGTTAAAAATTGTCCTGTTGGAATAATATTCATATAATATGATATAATTGAATTGAATTGAAATAAGGAAATAAGGAATTGAATAATAATATGGAATAATACTTACAGAATTAAACTTGATTGTATATGATTTTGAATCGGAGTTGATATATCACTATCCAAAATAAATACCCTATAAAGCCTTAGATAAATTTGTATTTTTGGTAAACAGAGTAAATTTAACCATATGTTACGCCTTGTTATTCCAAACTTTGCACAAAAAAAAAGAGAAACTATGCTTTTACAGCTTAAATCTTCAAAAGTACAAATTATATTGCTTAAGAGTAAAAGATTTTGTAAAATACTCGCCTGCGTAGTTAGGTTTTACTACAGAACACTGCAATTGAGAGGAGTAAGCAATGAGCATGATTTGAGTAATTCCCAATGTTGCGTGACTCATTTAAATTGAGTGCTTTAGATCAGGATTTAAGAGGATCAGAAAATCAAAATGTCCTTTGGGAATTGAGAGCTTCATGCTTTCTCCTGTCTCTCCTACTAACAAGCCCTGTCCCTTACGCATCATCATCCCTTTCAAAAGGCCCTTTCAACCCTCAAGTCACCCCTCAACCGAATCAAACCACACAAAAACGCATTTTGAGCACAAAACGCATTGTGAGCCCCATCTCAATTTCCAAAGGAAAGGAAGCATTATAGATAATGTAATACTTTCTCCCTCGTTGATCCCAATCTCATTTTCTTCCGTTGCAGATAATGATCAAGTTTCCATCCAATTTAGCTCAAAAACCAAATTGATCTCATAATCATAATCTCCACTTTCAAACTCACAGGGCTGATGATGGGCATAATAAAAATGATTGGAATTGGACGCTTTTCGAAGGTTTTACACAAAAAATCCACAAAACCCCTTAGCACTTTTTTCAACATGACAAGCAAGAAAATGTTTGCACGTTTTCTCACAAAATCTTATACAAAATAATAATGATTTGTTATGATTTAGTAAGAAGGCTATTTTAGTCTAATATTAAGTTTCAAATTTGGTGGTGCCATTTTCATTAAATATTTGTAATTCTTTAGCACATCGTACTGATAATAGAACATATTCAACGATATGACTTGAAACCGCAAAATTAAATATTAGAAAATCCACTCAAATTATATATTACACACCAAATATTTTCCACATAGTTTACAGCGGTGAAGGGTATGCACAACTTTTACAGTGTTGCAATAAAAATTACATTATTATCACCGCAATATATGTTCTTTACACTTTGAGGAGTATTACTCGCCTTGTGCTTTGAATGATTTAAATAGTTTAATTTTGTCGTTTATTAAGTAGCGTCAGCCAGGTTTTGTTCTGTCTGTCAGTCCGTCTTTCCGAGTACAACTATTATCTCAGGAATTACACAACATATTTAAAATCTGATTGTGGATACGAGTTCCTTGAGACCCGGCCCAGTTTAAGTTTGCTTTTGTTCCACCCCAAGTGACCCACTTTAGGGGTCAACCGATACTATGACAACATAAAAAATGACTTCTACAAAAATTGTGCAAAGTGGTTCCTCTTATAAAAAGGTACAAAATTTGTATAGGACACTTTTCTATGTGTCCTCCTAATGACCCCCAAAATGACCTTTTGGCCAATAAATGACCTTTCAAGTTCAAACCCTACTTTAGCATGAAACGAAAAGTTATCCTGGCAACTGCAAAAACCATTTTTACTCCAAAATAGACCACAAAATAACTAATTTCAAATATTTTTACATCACTAATTTTTACAATTTGTTCATTTTTCCTACTGACGTTACTTGAGTGACCGCCTTACCTCGGTTTATTCATTCTAGTCATTGCAAAGAGTGCAAATTACTTTATTGATTAATGCACTGTAATTGTGGCTGATTCGTGACTTTTCATGTTTAAAGGATTGTTCTGCTCAACATTGACCTGAAACCAGTGTAATTACAGGTCTTAGTTTTAAAATGTTTTGAAAATATGCTAAATATTTAATTGTTGTTATTAGGTTGCTAGGAACTGATCACACTCACCACCATCAATTTCCCAATGACATGAATTCTGAGGCATTCCACACGAGTCACTGTGAACATTTCCCTTATTTTGTTAACCATCAGAGAAAGCTATGCAGAGAAAGTGAAGGGAAAGTCCTCACGGTAATACTTAGACTATTTTATACTATTTTGCGCGTAATACTATTAAAATGTCTAATATTGTTAATTTTTTCCCTAGACAATCAGGGCTGGAGCTCGGCTTGGGATCGAAGAATGTCAATTTCAGCTCAAGGCCTATCGCTGGAACTGCTCAGTTATTCAGGAGGCTCAAAATGCTTTCGGAAGAGTATTAGATATTCGTAAGTATACCGTTCAAACCTATTATGCTGCTGATAACTCGATTAAAAAAACTTTATTTTGTATAGTATTTTCATATTTATTAAAATTTGGTTTGTAAGTCAAAATATTGTAAACATAATAAAAGAAATATAGATTCACATGACAAGGTAAAAGAAAAAATATGCCTCAAGATCACAAATATACAGTTGAGCGTTTGATTCAATAAAACAGCTTACTTGGAGATACAGGACAAAGTAGTGTAAATTTTTGTTGTTAAATTTCAGACAGTCGTGAGAAGGCCTTTGTACATGCCATATCAGCAGCTGCCCTTGCATTTGAAGTTACCAAATCATGTGCGCGTGGAGAGTTAGAAAAATGCTCATGTGATGAATCAGTGCGCATGCGGAATACCAAAGGAAAATGGCAGTGGGGCGGCTGTTCAGAAGTAAACATTCCAACATTGTTTATTTGTTAACATTTAAAAACACTCAATATACAGAGATGGATTCATTGATTTATAATATTTTACTGTAAAACGCTGCTTAAATTAAATAACTAAATTTTCATAGGATGTAAAATTTGGAGCTCAATTTACCAAAGATTTTGCCGACTCTTCCGAAAATACAACAACGCCTGAAGGTCTAATGAATCTTCATAATAACGAAGCGGGGCGACGGGTACTCAGAATATTTTCAATTCATTCTTTTTATGTACAACGTACATTAACATTCTTAAAAATAGAGTTGTCTGTAATTACTTGATCTAATCTTCTTTTTTGCTAACAGTTGCTTAAAACTTCGATGAATACGACATGTAAGTGCCATGGCGTATCTGGCTCTTGTACAATGAAAGTCTGCTGGCGTGTTTTATCCTCATTTCGCACAGTAGCAGAAAAAATTGGAGAGAGATTTGAAGGAGCCTTTCGAATGCGAGCCGTTGTGCGAGACGGTCCTGCAGAACTGCGCAAACCGAAACAGGACGTAAACTATGCGCCAATTTCAAATTCGCTTGAATCAGACCCAAAGCCATTTCTCAGACTCAAACCGTATATTGACTGTATGAAGAGACCTACAAAGCGAGACCTTGTTTTTATTGAAGAGTCGCCAGATTATTGTGAACAAAATCAGACGTGAGGATAAAATTATTAAATTTTTTCCAATAATATTTTTTCCAGCCTTGATATTCTAAACTTTAACATAATTGTCGGTTTTTGTACTTTCAGAATTAACATACTGGGCACCAAGGGACGGACGTGCAGTCGGTCGAGTGACAAGGGAAGTGCGGACAGTTGCCTTCGCCTCTGCTGCAGTCGTGGTTACCAAACGATGATTCGCTCTGGCGTGGAGTCGTGTAATTGTCAATTTGTGTGGTGTTGCAAAGTTCAATGCGAAATGTGTCCGTTCAAGAGGGAGGAATATGTTTGCAATTAGCTTAGTTTTGCTCTTGATTATTTCAATAATTTGCCAAATATTACATTTATTACGTCTATGTTGTACAAAAAATATACATAGCATATTCATCTTTTAAAACACAATTCACTCATTTTTTGTCTATGCTACATTAAATAAGCTTCACGTCTACGATTTGTATATTTATTTACGAAAATCTTGTCAGATCAAAACAAAATCTGCTTAACTCAAATTTTTAATAGTAAATATAGAAAACAAAGAGTAAGTTTGAGAGCTTTGAAAAAGATGATATGAATTCCTTGGTGCGATGTTATAAGGTAGCATAAAGAAAACTATTCTACAAATATCAACATTTTGCCAAATATTAACAAGTGTTCGCGACTGTTAAAGTCGGTTTACAATTCCTTACAAATATTTTGGAAATTTGGCTGTTATCCAAAGGAAGGAATGAAGAAGATTGAGGCAAATTTTCTTACGAATAGGTGGTTGCTCAGAATTACGTTAGCCTACTTGAGAAAGCCGTTTAAAGAAAGGCCGAAATTACTTTTCATAACTAAATTAACTCTAATATAACAAAGGTACTTAAAGTATGGTCATTAGTCAACATTCGTTTTGGCAAGAGGGCTTCAAATCACGTAATAAATTTGATGGCAACACATAAATAGTCTCTTTCAGCATCTGTCATTGCATTGCAAAAGTGTCATACAAAAAGGAAACTTAAAGTTTTTCAAATAAACTATCCAATGAAAATATATGCATTCCTGAAAAATCTATTGAATTAATAAATTCTAGTTTAGCATTAACTGCTTGTGTTTCCTACTCTTTTTAGTAAGGAAAACTAATGTTGCTCGCAACAGTGTAGCCGTTATTCTACTCCATTGCCAACAAATTTATTGTCTTTTAATACACAAAGCAATAAACAAAAGTAATGATAAAAGCGAACAAAAATTTTACTCTGTATGGCGCAACCTTGTCCTATAAAATTTTTGATGATATGACAGAATAGTCTCTAATTTGCGTGGCTATAAATACAAGTCAAATAAACTTTATTTAACAGCGATTATTACTGTTTTACGTAAAAGAGTGATCTATCATTTATTTAAAAATGCGTCTTAATTTGAATGGTTTGGGTTGTTTAGGAGTGCTTTTAGCATTGAGGTGTTACAACGCGGACGAGATCGACAGCATAGCGATCAATCGTAAGTAGGAAATAATAATCCTAATAATTGTTACCTTATTAAGTAGCAGAATCGAAGCGAAAGCTACTTTGTCGTTTTTTTTGTCGAGTCCATCCGAATACTGTGATTCTCTCAGGAACTACTCAACATTTCTCAAATCTGATTGCGGATATGAGTTCCTTGATATTCGATCTAGTTCAACTTTAATTTTGTTTAATGTTTATGTTTTATTCCCACCAAGCCGATTTGGGGTCAAAGGTCAAGGTCAAGAATATCCTTCTATTATAACTTGAAAAATGTCACCTACCTACAATAGTGTGTCATGAAGTGGAACACCATTTGTTTTAGAAATTTCTCTCTGTGTACCCAAAAATGACCAATTGACGTCAAAATGATCCTTCAAAATACAAACCATACTTTTGCATGAAACGATTATGATGGTTGCGACCACCCCTGAGCCACCTCTCACCTGGGAATAACGTATCTTGTAGGGAACAAAAAGTAAATATTGATTACCAAGACCCCTAATGCTTCATTGATTAAAAAAATTTGTGTAACATTGTAATTGTTTTAATAATTTTGTAGTGTTTTTTTTTTTATAATTTGCCTACTTCCCCTACTTAATTGACCGTTATCATTGTTGATTAGCTTAAGTATATATCACTCGATACTTGTCGAATGAAAAACTTTCTAAATTCTAAATTCTACATAAACTATAATTTCAGCACTGTTCAGCAAGTACTGTAACTCGTCCGTGGCTAATGAGTGGGTGTATTTTGAAAGCTTCAAATGCTTTTGCCAGAAATACACAATCGGAGTTATAATTGTAATAACTAAATACAAGCTGGTCAGTTGCACGCAAGTGGGTAAGACGCATATGTTCAGCACATTGGTTAACCTCTACTAATCTATTTTAACAAATCTCACAATGACAGTAAGTTTTGAATGAAAAAATTACAAACCAATTTTTAATAACAGTATTGCCATTTGCGCAGCGATAAATTACAAGTTCCTACATAAAAAATATTTTATCCAAAAACCCATTTAATTTGGTCAGACAGATATTATAATTTAAATAATCAAAAGTAACAGATCAAAAACAAATTGTCAAAAATGAAAGCTCAAAGAAAATTAAATTACAAATACAGTTCTGCGCCAGTTACTAGTTAATGTTTCTTCTTCTTATAACCGCTTAAAAAAAACCTGACAAAACATTTTTTATTTTTGAGTTCATAATATTGACAATTTGTTTTATACCATTTAAATTTTTTTTTGAATTTTCCTACTACCGAAATAAAGAAATAATTGCTTATAATATTAGTAAATTTTAATGAATGATCACAATGATCGTTCCCGTGAGAAATTCAAGCCCAATATGTGTAATTAGTGCCAACTAGTACGCAGTTGCCCGAAACTACAAGCAGTACTATGTCAACAACGATTCGTCCTCATCGACCATGCCCTGATTTAAGAGTTGATTTCAAGTAAAAATATGCTAGTTTATGAAATTTGTATAAATATTGCTTAAATTCATCCGTGAAAACTAAAATAATAATTTGATTAACAGCCTTGCAACACAATTCAATTTCTTTGGAGCTAGTGCTGGAGAAAATGAGTTTCCCAATTGGAAACGAAGCATTCATGTGCCAGTTGCAGAACAACTGAATGATGCCGCTGCACCTTCTGCACTCATTTGTAATAAATTACAACGTAATTATTATCTTAAATTGGGAAAGTCGTATATGTTTAACATTATGAAGTCTTTTTTTCTATTGTAATAAATTTAGTGCCACAAGATGCGGAAGGCATCGACTTAGAAGGAACATTCACGATGATCAACGGAGATGATTTCGTTGGCATCATATTTGGGTAAAATATACCCAAAACACCTTTTTCTTTCACGCATTTTTTAAATTGTCTATTTACAAAACTATTTCTAATGTATTTAAGTTAAAGCAATGCGTCAAGTAGACATTTTTGAATGTGAACGAAATGTAGCTTTTTATACATATATATTTTTATATTCCCAGATTCAATAGGTCACCTACTGATTAGCCAATCAAACTTATTTGCCTTCACCATTTCCATTTTAGAAATCTTCTTTCTTTTAGTACAAAATTTCTTCTTTTTGCTAAAAAATTAAGTACTTAAAAAGAACGTTATTTGTACTTAGAACGTTAATATAAATAAGAGCAACCAAAGAATCCCGAATTCAGTATGAACTGAGGAGCCGAGGAGGGAGGACCTCTAGAAAATGCCAATTCCCTTGGTCCCATCAAAAACTCACGTGCGTTACCCAGCACCAGAGATGGGCGTCGGCTTTCTTTTTACTCTTTATTTTTCGCGTCAAATGAGATGGGGAAGCAAAGGAGTGCTAAAAGTTTAATATAGGTAACCCGTCCTAGGACAGGAGGATAGAAAAATTAAAATTAAAGTACTCCTGTCCTAGAACTGGTTTGTTATTAAATAATTCTTAAAAACAAGAACGTGATTTTTTGCCTCTTTTTTGTTTAAAAATTCCCAGCTTCGAAGATCCCACTACATTTTATTTGATGTCATGGAAAGGCCGCGATGAAACGGTAAACGGCGACTTTTTAAAAAGCGGAGTTGCACTTCAATTGATTAATTCCACTGATGGATTGAATGGAAAATCAGATGCGTTGCGGAAGGCTCTGTTGACGCGTGAAAATGTTCAAGGACAAGTAAGAAATACTACAGACAATGCAAAACTTGATAGTATGATCTTAGTAAGATCTTAGTAGATCTTAGGTTTCAAAAGTAACGTCCAAATTCTAACTTAATGGATAATTCCAATTTGATTCAATAATTATTTCAGTTGGGAAGTTAATTATCGAAGGAACTGTGAAGTCTTACTGTGAAATCAAGTTTTGCTTTAGCTGTAATTTATTTGTCAATCTGTAGTATTATGTGCACAACAGTTATTCTCGTTTCCCTTGAAAAAAAAAATAGGCAAGAACATTTTACTATACATGGACTTTTTGGACCCCATTTTCTTTCAATTGGAAAATTTCACATCGGCCTCATACTGGCGACATACATCTCACCATTTCTGCAGTAGGTTCCAACCGAATCATTATTGACTCCGGATGCATACGTGAAAATTCACTGAAAGGTGGCAGGTTTGGTGTGTACTCTGCTTTTCAGAGCGTGCAATTCAACAATTTGACATTCACGTGCAATCGAGCGTCATCCTGTTCTACTCCACAAAACGGTAACATAAAGTATTGAAAAGAATACACTTTATTGGACGTCATAGAAAAACTGCGGTGGTAAATTCATCCAATTTTCAAATTTTTCTAATTTTCAAAAACTAAAACTTTTAGACTAGATTTCGACCTTAACTTTTTTCTTGTTTTAATTTTCTTTAATGCTCTACGCAAATTCAGTGTGCTAACTGCAAAAAAGTTACTCGTTATTTGGCAATTTCTTCTCAAGTTTAGAAAAAACGCTTTATAAAAAGTAGTAGAATTTTACTTCTTGGTATTCGTTTAAATATTATAACACTCTGTACTCTTAAGTCTGTCAAATAAAAACTTTTAAACAATGTGGATCTATGTCCAACTATGCGGATTTTCCACTAAAAGTCAAACTCAAAATTTTTTTTCTTTTAACTGCTTATTTTTAACTTAATTATTGTTGATTGTTTATCGTAATTCACTAATTGAAACCAGAATCAGGCGATTTCCTGAATCATTATAACGAAGTTCTTCAGCCACTTCGAAAACTTTATTGTAAAATAAGTAAAAAAAAAAGTGGAAGTTGGTAGTATTCGAACCTGACAACGAATTCGAGTTTATGACAACGCATCTCGCCAATACACAGAGTCTCATAGGAACTTGTTTGGCGACAGAGACTCAGCTTCGTAACGAAATTAAACAAAAGATTTTACACGGAAATCCCACTTGGACCGGAAAGCTTTCCCTTGAAAGCGTCAATTTAAAAAAGTTCAAAAAATAATCAAGGTTTAAATATCTGTAAATTAAGATAAAGCTATCCCAAAGACTGTATGCGTACCGGTTCGTGCAATACGAGTCATCTTGGCACCTAATTTTGCTTCTGAAAAATACATCTTAATGGTGATATGAGCGGAGAATTGTCTCAAATGCAACAGAGAGAAAATGCGCGAGATTATCTCGCGGGATATTTAGGATTTAAAAATTTAAACCTATGACATTTTTTTTACTTTATATCAAAGGTTGTGGCGAGTATTCACGAGACCATTCGGTGTGGTTTTCAAAAACATGCCAATCGTTCAGTTTCAAGTACAAGCACTGATTGACACTTTGGGGAGCCACAGTGGGACAAAATTGGCCCAGTTTTAGCCAAATGTCATCAAATCAAATTGTGTGTTTCTGATGAACTGTAGCATAAAAATCTTTCTAAAGTACATTTTGACTTCAAATATCAAATATAGTTCAGATTGAACAATGCACGAGAAAATAGCTGGGCTTCAAATACCCATCAAGAATAAAAAATACATTAAATTAGCATGGGTTATACAGAGTAGAAGATATGCAACCCATGCAGTTCCGTGCAGTCAAAATCCAATTTGTACATATCAAAGCGAGTCTGTATAAAGGTTTTTGAACGAATTTCAGCTGCTCCAAATTGCTCCTTTTGGAGAAACTTTGATACGTTCCGTTGGAGTATGGGGTATCATGAGATGAAGTTTGGAATTCTCCAGTTTCTCTCTATTTGGGAAAAAAAATGCAAAAAAAAAAAGAATAAGTGAAAGGCATAATGAATGGTAACCCTTTTAACTTTTAGCCTAATAAAAGTACTTTGAACAACGCGGTGAATAATATCCAAAAAATAAAAAATAAAATTATCAAAATATTAGCATTCCTCCATGGTTGGAGTTGAACGAAAGAGGATCACTTTGAAATCTGTGCCAAGGTGCAATTCTGCATTTTACTTCTGGGCAGTCTGCTCAACCCTAGTCTTGGTAACCATGAGAAGTAGAAAGCTAGAGGGTGGTTTGGCGCAACAATATTTTCTACTTTAAACAAAAAGTGTACTACCTTCGTTCAATTCCAACCATAACCATATTATAGAATTCCTTTTATTAGTATCCTACAATGCACCTATTTGCAATGTAGCCTATTCAATATATTTTTCTCGTATTTAGCACTGCATTTGAAATGAGTGCGTGCTAACCGTTTGTAGAGTCCAAAAAGTTTAAATTTAGTCCAACTCTTTTAGGCCAAGTGGTTAGAGCCTTGAGCTCTAGCCAATGGACGGGCACGGGTTCGGGTCCCGGTGTCGCAAACATGGAAGTGGTTTTTTTTCCGAAAGGTTTCCCACTTTTTTTCTCCCGAATGGGGTATTGGAACCCAAAACCCGTAGTTCGGGGGGTTAGGACCCTTGTTCTAACTTGGGTAAGTGGGTAACACAGAAAAAGTGGTGGTGTGGTAGTGGTGAGTGGAAGCCTCGACAGTTGCGGTCGTAGAGGGTGGGATTGGGCCCGTATGCAAAAATCCAGGGTTGAGTCTTTGCCTAAGCCGAGTCTCCTCGGTGGTCAACCCCACGTTCTCTGTTGAGCAGAAAACCTTCACCCTCAATCCTCGGAACTTCCAAGTCAACTTACAGGCTCATACCATCCTCCCCCACTCACTTAGCACAAGCGCAAGCACGTTTACCAGGCCATAGGCAAATGTCAAAGAGCAAGAAAAAAAAAGAAGTTTAAATTTAACATGTATTGACTTTAGTTTGATGATGTTATTTGTTATTAGATTTGTTGGCATTACATTTGTTTAAATTTAATTTGGTTGGAATTTATATTTTTTTAATCTGCGTATTTCGTTTTAACACTTAAAATTTACTAATCTGCCAATAAATATTACGATTAGTGTATACAAAACTGATTCTCATAATGTTAAAGAAGCATTGAAAACCATTCCGCTTATTAAGTAGCGGAAGCGTAGCTAAAGCTACTTTATGTTCTCGTTTTGTCCGTCCGTCCGAGTATAATTTATACCTCAGGAACTACTCAACCGATCTCCAAGCGGTTTTTGGGGATGAGTTCCTTGTTATCCGACCCAGTTCAAGTTTATT
>JAQFYP010002062.1:0-13589 GCA_034694865.1 Bilobella braunerae | reverse complement strand
AAAATTGTTTTTAAAACAAAATTTCGTTAACTTTCTTAACATTTAAGAATTGTTTAAAAAATTGTTTTTAAAACAAACTTTTATTAACTTTCTTAACATTTAAGAATTGTTTAAGAAATTGTTTTTAAAACAAAATTTCTTTAACTTTCTTAACATTTAAGAATTGTTTAAAAAATTGTTTTTAAAACAAACTTTGATTAACTTTCTTAACATTTAAGAATTGTTTAAGAAATTGTTTTTAAAACAAAATTTCGTTAACTTTCTTAACATTTAAGAATTGTTTAAAAAGTGATGCGTTTGGAAGCATCATGTGAATTTGCTTGGTTTACATAGTTTATCTGTTTTAGTATCTAGACACGACTAGCCGCACAATGTTGCCGCGAAGCGGCAACTGCGGCTAGTACTCATAGTTATGATGTAGAACTTAATTTAAATTGTTTGGAGGATAACCTTCGACCATTGAAAACAAATTCATTGTTCAAAAAGTAAAAAAAAAATATTGAATCTGGTTGGGTTCGAACTTAGGATGTTCGAGTTCAATGCAACATTTCACCACATTAAGCCACACGGTCCATTGTTGTAAACTTCTAGAAAACATATCAAGCGACATATATGGCGGAGAATTCACCACCACTGCGTTATATATACATATATATTTATAGTTGTATTATTTATAATCATTTTGATTAGATCAGAGGTCTTACATATGTGAATTTTGGAAATATGCCCTCAACTGCATTGACAGTTTCAAGAAAAGTTCCAATGTATTTCAGTGGATAGTAGTAAGCATCGCGACTGCGCGAAAATGCTCCGTAGCGACAAGAGCTCGTATAAAGGTGTGCGTCAATATCAGGTTGCGCTGAAGTTGCGTGACAGTTTGTCAACGTAAATTCTGTTGAGCTAGTAGAAGAGAATAGTTCACATTAACGCAATCACATGAATTTTGATGTGTGAGCGCATGCGCAACAAAGGAGAATTCAAACTCAATGTTACGTGTTTGCTGTTCCCTTCTTAGTGCGGACAAGTCTGCAAGGATAGTTGCGCATATTTTCAACCCCTTCAACTGTGGTAAACAAAGTGAATACCTCATCACCCTAAAAAAATTTTTAGAACAGGATAAGTTTTTAAATAAAAATAAAATTGCTTGAGTTTTGTCTTCAAAATTTATAGATGTTACAAATATTAACCTTTACCCGTAGCGGCGATATATTTTGAAAGTCAATCAGAATACAACGAATGACTTGAAATCCAAACAAAAATAATATTTGAAAATTACGAAAGAAGTCACTTCTTGGACAAGCAATCCAAATGGATTTTACGTTAAACTTTGCAGATGTACAATTCTATTAAATAAAAGCGCTAGTTTTATAGCTGTGCTTCCCTTTCTTTTTGAGAGCGAGATAGAAAAAATCATCTTCGTAAAATTTTTCTACTGTGTAAAAAATTATAAAAAAAATTCCTACTTGTATTTCATCATTGTAAACATGATTCTGAAAAAGTTTTAGTCCACTCTCAACAATTTTTTTTTAATTTTTGAAGAATTTTTAGAATTATTATTTTGTTTAAGTTTTAAGAAAGTGTTTTTTTTTGTTTTAAGGTCAGGTTTAGGTTTAAGGTGTAAGTTTTCAAGTTTAGATTTTTAGGTTTAGATTTTGTGATTTAGGATTCGGATGTTTAGATTCCTAGGTTGTTTTTAGTTTAGGTTTTCAGGTTTAGATCCCTTAGGTTTTTAGGTTTTGATATTTAGGTTTATGTTTTTTTTGATTAGGTGCTTAGGTTTAGGTTTTTAGGTATTGTTTTTTTGGGATAGGTGTTTAGATTTAGGTTTTTTAGATTAGGTTTTTAGGCTTAGATGTTTCGAAATGGACAAAGAAGTTGGGAATATATTTTATGTAAAAAATTCTACAATTTCTAGAAAAAAAAGTATTTTTGAGAGCGGGCTCAATTTTTTTTCAAAATCATGTTTATAATGATGGAAATCTAGGAAAAAAATTCATAGTCCTCTGAATTACTACCGTATAGAATTTTTTTTCCATCATCTTATCATAACATCAATTCATAAAAAAATTCATGAGATTTGTCTCTCTTTTCTTCAGTGCCAATCGAGGAGCCGAGGAGGAAGGACCTCCAAAGTGAGCCCTTCCTTCCTTTGGTAGTAATGAAAAATTATCTAGTTCTTTTTTTACATCTTGGCAGTGTTGGGCATCGTTATTGATTTAAAATTTTTTTGTAAGAAGTTAATGAATATCTATCAGGAATTGATGTGTTGAGGAGTAGTGGAGAGTACACGTAGGGAGGACAACGCAATCGTAGCTCAAAGGCAAATCCTAAGTCTGTCAATAACAGAACGACACAATGTACTAGTTGGGCATTTCCCTCACAGATACTAATTTTTTTTTAGATTTTGTTTAGAAATACTAATCGTACGCCAATTGCTTGACCTCAGAACGGCCTTGTTTGGCTCATTAAATAAATAAATAGGCAAAAATTGAAGTTTTTTTTTACGGTTTGGTTAGTTTTCTTTAGTGCCGATTGTTGAAAGTTTGTTTTCATCCCTGTTTTTGCAGCTGTCAAATCTCTACGCTTTGTGATTTGTTCCCTGTGCATTCCAATATGTACACGACATTTCGCCTTCGCAACCACTAGAGCACTTGACTCGCACCTAAGAAATATCACTTCCTCGTCGTCTGTTGGATAGCTTCTCGGGAGGTCTGAAATGTAAATTCGAAGCTTTCCTTCTTCTAGCCCTCTTATCTCATCGAGGAAATATTCATTTGGCGGAAAGCTGCTTCTCAGTATCCTCCGCCTGCAAAATTATTTCAATTTGATTAATGAACAGTTTTTGGAAATTTTTATTGTTTTAATGGTACGACATTTATGCCGGGGCTGAGTGAGCCACGCCCCGACTTTGTCTTTGTGTTTTGCTTATTCACTGGCAATTTTATTTTCATGCACAAACGACTGCTAGAAAGAACCCGAAATCCGATTTTTTGGTATTAGAGTTTCTGGGGAGGGGGGGAGTTAAATTAAAAAAATCATTTGGTTTTCAATTTCATTAATTTGAAATCGGTTGCTGTTTTTGGCTAAGGAGCATAACTAGTTACAACTTTGAGAACTCATCCTTTCTAAAATAGCAAAGTTTGCTAGTACAATTGGTAGTTTAGCATTGTAATCCGGAGTAGCAGGATAGCAGATCAATACCGAGAAGACTGAAACCAAGAAAACCAAAAACGACCATAACCGAGAAAACCTTAACCGACAAAACCAATACGGAGGGGGGGAACGACCATATCCTTGATATTCATTTTCTCGGTTTTGTCGTTCCCGGTTTTTTCGGTATTGACATAGATACAGGCAAATCAAAACGGTGATTACTATGGTAAATTGGTAAAGAGTTCCAGAAAGAAATACAAACTGCTATTTGCAAACAGCATTTGCGCCCAATGCTGTATTAAACTCATTCGTTTTTAAAAAAAAACTCTTGTCTCCTCTGTGTCTAAATTTTACCCAATGGAGCTCTTTGTTTGCCAAAAGGTAAGTTTCTTTCACTATTGTTGCGTATGCTGTCAAGTAGCCTTATAAGATTGCTTAGTGATAAATTTATCTGATGATATTGATACTTAAATTTGTTGTTTTATATTGAAATTTTGAAAATTGTGCAAATTTTGGTGGTATTTAACAAAGAGAAATTGATGCCTCAGAAAATACTGTAATTCTTTTTTATATTCATCAGATTCTGTCCCCCTTACAATCGTCGTTTT
Source organism: Bilobella braunerae (assembly GCA_034694865.1). Taxonomy (NCBI): domain Eukaryota; kingdom Metazoa; phylum Arthropoda; class Collembola; order Poduromorpha; family Neanuridae; genus Bilobella; species Bilobella braunerae. The sequence continues at coordinate 9,828 of JAQFYP010002062.1, read as the reverse complement.
CACGTGTTAAATTGATAAGGTTCCAAAAAAACTTTTAATACTTTGAAAAAAATTTGAAAATGTATATCATTTTTTAAATTAAAAAAAACTAATTTGTCTACTTAATAACAAATGTAACAACGTTACAAGTTGGCCTGTATAAGCTCGTTAACGGTACATTGCATTGTTAGGATGGGCCATATTAGGAATATTTATATTTAGAAAACCATTATATATTAGTATCACTTACTGTTTCCCTGATTCACGATCAGGAGCAGGATCAGCAACTACTTTCGCTGCAAAGTGAAGGTGCAAAATTCCCTGTTTATTGATAATAAAGATGTAGCAGTCCTCCAACGCGTTGCTTCCAAGCCATTCAACTGGTACCTATTTTCAAATATTATATAAAAACGACGTACTCTAGCAAGAAACATTGTTGTGTAATGAAGCTGCGTACTTCTTTCCTGAGTGTGTTACATATTTACACAAAGCACTTTTTTAAAAAATTCTTCTATGCCCACAAGTGTTTGTACAAAGTAAATGCAATTGCTGTGTTTTCCACTGTAAAATTTGTCTTACCTTCTCAACACATAGTCGAGCGTAGCATGCGTCATTTGCATGGAAGCTGTAGAGACTGGCCCATACGTATTTGCCTTTTTCTGTCGTAAGTCTATAACGAGTTCTACTGTTGTCTGATTCAATTTCACGCAGATTGTAGCTGTCGGCGCTCTTGACTAGGATTCTAAATAAAGTTTACTCGAGTTGTTTACAAAAGCAAAAAAATAAACAAGCATTCTCACAGTGTCCCATCGTCGACGATTGTAACCCATCCCAGGTATCGCAGAACACAATTTCCCGTATCACGATGCAAGTGCTGGGGATAGTCACGATATTCACGTATTATGATAAAATCAGTCAAGATATCAAAAATGTGGGTAATTACAGACAAGTTTAGGAATAGTTTCTGTTTTGCGTTTTTGCAAGTTTACTTTTAACGGATCCGCAAAAACCTTAAAGGTTAAAGTAATGAGGTCTTACCCCATTTGATGCTCGCCCCGTGAGCTCATTGCTAACGTCTGTGACAACTACATCAAACTCGTCTCTGCCCAAGACTCTATAGTTTTTTGAGAAAGTGGCAGTATGAGTACCTCCGCGGAGAAGAGCGGCCAAGTCAGCATCATCGACACTAGTTACAATGGAAACAATTAAGCAACTAAGCAATTGTGTCAATATTTGTGCCCAACTATTGCCACTATCATAACTCTCAGGGGTAAAGATAATGATATCCTTTAATGCAATGATTGCTTACCTGGCTTTTTTGCGGCTTCCGACTTCCAATATCATATCTTGAGTTATTTTTACTCGTTGAACCCTAGTCAATTCCCCGGTAGAAACTTCATAAATGTTGACAAAACACTTGTCATTGTCGGATTCTATATCTACCTGTTGAGTGCTGCTAACCTAGTTTTACAACGTCAAAGCAAACCGTTAGTGACTTGTTGCATAATGCTTATGCAAAATTTATATGAAAAGTTTTTGTTAGGATTTAGGTTTGTGGAACTAAAGTAGGACTGTGTGAATTACTTAGATAATGTGCTTGAGCTATTTTCTGATGTATACGATTATGGCCATATTTATTTGGGGTGGACCAAAGAGGTAGTGATAATGGCATTTTTAAACTCAACGTCAGAATATACATTTTAGGAATCAATACTTAACGGAATTGAACTTGCTAATATGGATGTTTTATACAAATTAATAGCTCGTAACTATATATTTTTTGTTGCATACGGCTAAGAGTACAAATATTTACCGATAGAGATAAAGCTGCGTTTTTCTTGCTTTCAAAGAGTTCAGGATACATGTAGTCACCGGAAACCACACGATAGCATGCAGTTTCGAAACTTCCAGGAAATTGTGACCCAAGTACATCACTAACTTCCAGAAAACTGATCAATACAAAAACAAATTATGCGCATGCATAAAAACGCAGTGGGCAGTAATAAAAAAAAACGGAAAAGAATTTTGGTTAATAAATCTTACACTTTAGACGGATTTCGATGGATGACTTTCCATCCTCTAACTCTCCTGAGCTCACCGTCTTTGTTGCTTGCAAATACAACCTTAACCAAAAACACAATATAACATGCAAGTTACAGTGATTTAAAAAAAAAAATACACACAACAACTACAACACTTTTTGATTTTCAAAAATTAGGAGTAGATATGCTTCACACGCATCCTAGTAAACTACATTTGAGCAAGGCGACAATGTTTAAGTTGCAAACATAATTTTGTCATCATAGCTATCCCTTAATTTGCCTTGAAAGCACATTATTGTGATGGTGTTAATCTTGGTGTGTTATCTTTTCTTGTGTTAAGCACTGAGGATTACACGTTTATAAGTTAATGGTACTTTACACATTGCTACAATATGTCTTGTGTAATATGAAAACCCAACATCACTGTACCATTGGTGCAGTCCAAAAGACATGTGTTGTGCCTTTATGGTGTGGTTTATCCCGCAGTACAACAAAGTTACCAAATTTCTCAAGCTCCGTAGTTGTTGTCAACGGATTCAGAAACGACACGTTGCCAAATACGTTCAACTCCCTATAAAAGTAAATTAAATTTATTCCTTACAGAAATTACTTACTTAATTTAGTAACATTAAATTTCAACTTTGCCTTACACAAAGGGCACAAAGGGCAACTTTGTGCTCACGAGGTAGGTCATCTCTCGCTTGAGCGTGTTTGAATTATACAGCTTCATAAACGTGAATTTAAAATTTTCAAGGTGACGTAAGTTTTCCTTTGGTGAATCCTAACACGGTAACATTTGCATTAGATGTAGCAATTAATTTAGAGCGAACAATTTATACAGAGTATCTGCAATTGGATAACAATTGTTTGGCTTACGTATGTAAATTTGTGTAGTGTTTCCGTGGCTCCGAGGACATTATATTGTGTGGTCCCCACATGCGTTAGTGGATAATAAAATTTCATTTCAGATTCCGAAAACGCTCCATGCCGCCAAAAACTTGCATAAATTAAATTAGTAAGTTCGGTTTCCGACGAGAGGGAAGGACATCCCGTTAGCACAAATTGCATTTTTTTTCCTCTAACAAAAAAACAATTTTATGAGCATATTTATTTTACCATCAATCCCACCTTAGGAGCAGCCTTCTAACAACCAGGACTACGAGCCGCGGGCCGAAATACATTTATTAAGTAGCGGAAGCAAAGCAAAAGCTACTTTATGTTTTCGTAAAATCAGTCTTTCTGTCCGTTTGAATATAACAATTATTTCAGGCACTACTCGACATATCTCAAATTTGTTTTCAGGTATAATTTCAATGAGATCCGGCTCTGATCGAGTTTGTTTTAGTTTAATTCCAAGTGACCTTGGGGGTCAAAGGTGAAGGTCAACCATATCTTTTTTGTTAACGTAAAAATTCATCTTTACAAAAGTTGTTCTATTTTCGAACATAAGGAAAACATTGTGTAGAAAGTAACATATAAAACGTGATTGAAAAGTGGAAATGGAACAATAAAAAATTGTATGTACGCCACTATAAAAACGTTTCCTGCAATGTTGCAATGGAATTGTGGTAATGTACGTAAACAAGGCCAAAATGTCTGTGCACTATAGCGGAGTTTCACTGTATTAAAGAAACTAAAACGTCCCCGTGAGTTGCATCCAGCATTTGCACAAATAAGTTTGGAATTTAAAGAGAAAGTTATTTTTTGTTAAATTAGGTTAACTACTTGAAAAATTAATCGCCTTACTTGTCCTTTCCATCGTTTGTCCTTATAAGCTTGCAAGGATAATTATACAGCTCTTCCACGACCGTCTTATCGGAGACCTTCTCGACTCCAACAAATGTAAACAAAGTAAACACATCGCAATCCTAGAAGATAACAGTGTTAAACAGTCAAGTACACTGTAATTCTTTTCTTCAACATAAAATTCAAAACTGCACATATCATGAACATATTAAATAGTATTCAAAAGTTTTCTCTTTAAAAAAAATGCACATAAGTTTACTCCTTATTAAGTAGCGAAAACTATGTGAGGTTTATGGTTTAGTTTTGTCTGTCCGTCCATCCGAGTACCGCGATTATCTCAGGAACTACACAACCTGTTGTTGTCAAACCTGTTTGCGGATATTAGTTCCTTGCGGTCGTGTCCAGTTCATGTTTGTGTTAGTTTGACCGGAAGTGACCCCGTAGAGGGTCAAAGGTCAAGGTCAAAGATATCTATAACAATGTGGGGAAACACCTTAAAAGTTGTTCCTCTTATATAGAGGAACAACATTTGTATAGGACACTTTTCTCTGTGGCCCCCCAATGACCCCCAAATGGGCCCCTTAACCCCAAAATGACCTTTCAAGGTTAAACCCTACGTTTGAAACAAAAAGTTATGAAGCTCCCAATGATCCCAGAGACCTCTTTGACCCGGAAATGACCCGTAGACCTTTCAAGGGGTCCATGCATGAAACAGAAGGTTACAATGATGCCGATGACCCCAAAGGACTCCTTTACCTGTAAATAAGTCCTTGACCTCAACATGACCTCTCAAGCTCAAACCCTGATTTAGCATGAAGCAAAAAGTTATGATGGTCCCGATTACCCAGAGCTCCCTTTTAGTCGCAAATTTTTGACCTCAAATTGACCTTTCATGGTCAAACTATATTTTTGGTTAATTGAAACACAAATTTGTGATAATTTTAATGTGCCCAGAGTCTACTTTTACCCTGAAATGTCTTTTTAACCTCTAAAAACCTTAAATAGCCAAAAAATTAAATTCTAATGATTTTATTATTTTACAAATGGCTAAAGTAGTTAGTCTAATCTTCCTACTTTCGCTAATTGGTTGACCGTTTTACCACGGGTTATTTTAACTTTGTTTCTACTAGCAGAAATGCTGCGGGCAAATGAGTTGGTCTAGGTTTGTATTTTTTGTTTACTTTGAAGAAATAAAGGTTTCTAAATTTCCTTGCTAGACACTGAATATTTGCATGTAGATCTACTTAACATAAATCTCAGTATTCTACTTGTTATTGCAAAAAAATGTATGAAGTGGAGAAATCCCAAATAAAATGAAAACATGTTTTTAGCAGCGATAGGAGATTTTGCTTGAAAAATTGTAATTGCGTTATTTTATACTACATTTCGAGGCGGCGAGAAGAATAACGCTTTCTTTGTAGAAATGTAGTTAACATTTAGATGTAAACTTAGCGCGATACTATTAAGCTCTTGAAGTAAACAAAATTAACGTGAAGACGCGAAGTTAACTTTAATCTTTAGAAATTCCCTATGCTCTTGATACCTTTTTCCCTCTTGAGATATTTGGTTCAGTTTGCGCCATTGGATAAACATAATTCACTAGCAAATCAAACCCGTCTTAAGACGGAGCGTAATTTGCTATGCTACGTTGTCAGCAGTTATCATAATTTTGTGTTATAATTTTTTAGACAAAATTTTCTACGCGTATCTAGGAAGGCTGGACGATTGAGTAAGTGCTTTGCTCAGCTTAAGAATTTTCAATTCACGTCTGTAGACTCCTTTTGTAACACAAGAAGAGCCGCTTATTATACTAATCCAAAGAGGCCTTTAGAACAACTTTTAAAAATTAGAACTCTTAGCAACAAGCTTTAAGACATGCAACCGCATGCAAGATTTGGAATGTAAGACAGCATCGGAAACAAAAGAAAAACGGGGTTACTGATTTGGCAAACTTTTCTTACCGGTGTTTAAGGCTTATTAAATACAACATCGTGATAAACACAAAAATTTGGATACCTACATCAGCGCAAAATTGTAATAGAGCGTATTCAAGGACATATGTCGCTTACCTTATCTTTTAGGTTATCCGGAGTGGTCTCTCCTGCATATGTAGTAGATAGCAATACGACACACAGAGCTAGCACAGCTTCCGACTACAAATAACAAAGTCGTACAGCGCTTACTGTACACACACAAATTGTTGCCTGTACAGGAAATAATGAAGAACTATCTTACCGCTGAACGGTGTAATCGATAGCTCTCGACCCTCCTGTTCCGCCACATTGAGTTCCACGTAGTTTCAAATTCACAACGAGAGATCTGAAACTTCGCTTATGCGATTCGCACTTGCAAAATAGTACTGAGAAGTGGATTACCTGAGGAGTTGCTATAAGTGGTTATCGTGTCATTCATATATCCCTCTACCCCAACGTGAGAAAAACGGCGACAACGAAGTAGCGGATAATCTAAACGCCAATTTGAAAATAGTGGAAAAATTTTTCTAATGAATTTAGGTAAATAATAAAAAGTATTCTCCGAATCTAAATAAAGTACCACTGTTAATGAACTCCCTTGAAAACCACCAAAAAGTAAGTTCCGTAGTGCTTCCAGACCTACATTTGTTTTACAGTAAGTAGTTTTACTAAATTTTAGTTGGCACACATTTCTCGTCATTCACATCCACCTCTTTATTTTCCCCTTTTCAACATTCCCCCTTCTTTGAAGCAAAATGGCGATGTTCTACATGACTATTGGCATGTTAACTATACTTTTAGTATTCCGGCATGTAACCTATTGCTGGGGAGTTAGTATTAGTTAGAGGGAAGCATGTGCTATTGCCGTTTGGCAAAGGAGAACTTGAAAATAGTACAAGTCTTTCACACACTGGTAATTTGCTTGGAAACTTTAAATCCTAATTCTTATTTTACAAGTAAATCAAGTATTATGTTTGGCCAAGTTGGCCTACTGGTTAAGAGCTTCAGTCTGTATTCAGTAGCCAGCCTGAGAACGGGGATTCGATATTATCAGTTATAAAATTGTTCGTGGTTTTCCCCTTAATGTATTAGTTAGCCTCTTACCTTGCGTACGCCTGTATCTTCGTGATTAGGGTTACACGGACAGCGAATATGGAAATTACCCGACAAGTTTTCCAATAGTCTCGACGTAATCTCAAAATTTGCCCTTATTTGCATTCATGTATGCAATAGAGTCAGTCCTTTCCATTTTGACTGGTCAATATGTCCAATCACACTCCTTTACGTTTATAGCACGAGGACCACACAAAATTATACACCCATTTGTAAACAAATTATTTACATATCTAAATTTTAGAGGCGTGTTTGTAACTGGATTTGTATATCGTCGTTCAATTTGGTGAAAAACCTTCCTGTACGGGTGCAATTGTGTGCGCTATGGGAAATTTATTTTGAGAAATGTTACGCATCCAACCTCTACATTTTTTAATTACATTTGGATGGTCCAATGTCGCAATACGATAGTGATGATTTGATTTATTTGACAATTGGCAAATGCCCTAGTCAACATAGACTGAGATTTATGTGTTACATATTTGATTGCTGGAATTTGTTATGAGACTTTTCGCAACACGATAATTCGATTTTGGAAGTTTCGATTTCGGTGTATTGTCCTGACGGCCCCGAAATTTTATTTCCGGGCCATTGTTACCGGATTTCCTTATACTGTTGAGTTGATTTAAAATATTACTATTTCTTTTTGTTCAAGTGTACTGACATGGGACCCACTTGACCTGTAAGTCGAGTACAGAGATATGGGTCATTCAGGGTGTTAGACTAGATAGTTTTAATAAGTTTTTTAGAGAAAATTGTCTGCCTAACTCATAAACAAATTTCCCGCCATTTTTCAAAATTTCGATTTTTTGAAAATTTTCAAAGGGGGGAGCATTGGAAACTATAAAATTCCCATGTAATTTCCCATTTACGATTTGCCAAAACTGATTTTCAGGCACATTTGCAATTATGTACTACTATCATCATTATTAAAATCCATTAGTGTTTTATTGGCTTGATTTAAAAAAAATTGCCCAATATTGTGCTTATCCAAATGTGGAGTGTAAATCAGAAACGGATCATCATTACGGGCTTGTTATGCTAGTTAATACAATAAAGCTCTTCCGTTTTTATCAAACAATTTGTGTTTAATTTTTAAAAGGACCAAATAAGAATTCATTGAAATTGTCTTTTACATATGGTTTACAAAATGTTGCATGAGAATTTGCTGAAATAAAAACTTTAATTGTGAAAACTCGATAACAAGTACGGTATACATTAGCTATATTTTAGTAGTGTAACAGTGTAAATTGTTGTAATAATTGTGATTAACTAAATGTGACTGAAAATAAGTTTTGGCAAATCGTTTATGGGAAATTACATAGGGAATTCACAGATTCCAATGGTCCCCCTTTGAAAATTTTCAAAAAATTGAAATTTTGAAAAATGGCGGGAAATTTGTTTATGAGTTAGGCAGACAATTTTCCCTAAAAAACTTATTAAAACTATCTAGTCTAACACCCTGAATGACCAATATGCCTGTACTCGACTTACAGGTCAAGTAGGTCCCATGTGAGTCATAGTTAATTATACTAATTTCATTAAACTCATAAACAAAGAGGCTGTAAACTTTGGAACAAGCGAATTCGATTTGATTCACTCCAGAAACGGAATTGTTTCATTTTTAGTTCTAAACTATTAGTCGTAATTAACCCTACATAATCAAGTCACAATTGCCAATATTTCATTGGAAACTAAACGAGGTTTGTACGTTTTTGTAGTTCTCACGGTATATGAAATTTCTTCAGAGCGGTTGGTCAACATGTAAGGGGTATGATTTCGTTTTAGGGGTTGACGGCAATTACCCTTTGACCATTTACACAACAACCCCCTCTAAATCAACCCCCATAAGGAGGGTCTTGAAGTTTGAGGGTAACACAACGGGTTGAAAAATGGCACTACAATATACTCATTGGATTCAAATTTTTGCGCTGATAACGAATACGAATTTGTATAAATTTACGACTTTTTTTAAAGTTATAATGGGTTAAAGGGGAAATAAAAAAAACAGTGTCCCCAATTGTCCACTCCACACGCTTGAGCTCATTCCGGCGCTCCACTCACTTGGCTCGCTCCGCACTCTGCTAGCTTCGCACCACTCCACTCGCTTTGCACTCCGCTCGCTTCGCGAGCCCCGCGTTTAGGTTCAAAATGGTCGTGGAATTTGGGCCGTCAACCCCCGTGGGGTAACTCCGCCATCAACCTCCCTGCCCCTAAAACAAAATCGTACCCGGATTGGAATTATGGAAAGAACTACTCATTAGCAAACACATGTACATGAGTGCGTTTTCTAAATTCTTACAAGGCTACCGGGAAACCTTATGGGATAATTTCCATGTCGTCTTATTGTCCAGCCTAATCACAAAGTTACGGGCATACACAAGGTCAGAGGCTAGACAATTTCTTACGGGAAATACAAATAGCAAAGGCAATTTTGTCCCTGCTCGAAGACAGTTTTTCATGCATAATAAAATGTTTTTTATCCTTTACACAGAGGAATTTTTATCCTGAAAACCCTAATCCAAGATATGAAGTAGCGCGCAGCCATTTAAGATGTGCCTTAATAAATCCAGTCACTTTGCGGCAAAAGACAATTACGCATCCTAATTTTGAAAAAGAAATCAAGATACACAGAACTAGAAACACACTTCTATTGCATTTGACCCTTAAAATACATGTAGTGTAAGTCACACTTTTCTGCAAAATCAGCTGGAACAATTATCGCCATGAAGTTAAGAAAAATTAGCAAATGAGAAAGTAGAGTGCAGGAGGCCCTATTCACCTTCCAATCCCCATGTTAAACCGATATGAGAAAAAAACCCTTTTTCCCACCCACCCTACAAAAAATTTGTTTGGTCCCTCGAGCCGACCCCCGAGAGCCGACGCCTCAAAACGCACCTAACTCATGCCCAGCCGATCCCTATTCTAAACCCAACGTAACTAAAAATAATTAATTATCTAAAACGCACCAAACT
>JAQFYP010002061.1:0-13591 GCA_034694865.1 Bilobella braunerae | reverse complement strand
CGATGTCTCATTAGCAGTGACACGCTTCCAAGTATCCAGTGGCTTCGTCAACTGGGGGACGACGAGCTGGACTCGGCAGCTGGCCTCCAGGTAACCTTGTCCGATGTCCACCGTTGACAGGGCATTGATCGTATGGTATTTTCTAGATGGCTGGAGTGAGATACAAGGTCCTCGGGAGTCGAAGCGTCGTTTCAGCCTTTGACAATGGAACGTACCTCAGTGAGCTTAGCATGCCGATGGAGGGGCATGCGGCGGGGATCGTTTGCCTTGCAACAAATTCTGGTGGCTACCGATTCAAAACCACAACCGTAACTTATGTTCAAAGTAAGCTCCCTTTGTACAGAGTCTTTCATATAAAACGTTTGAAAAGGAAAGTGCCTGCCGAACCTTCGATATTGTCGACTGAATTTTGTTTCCTTACTTCCGTTTTCAAATACATTCTCATTTTCTTCTGAAGTTTGGCTCTTTTACTCCTTTAGGATATTATGAAACTTACTGTACATTGTTGAAAGAGTGCCCAACTTCGTCAGCTACGAAAATCCTCATTAATTTCTTTCAAATGGCCGCTTTAAGCTTTGCTCTTCCTGATTGTGATTATTGTGAGGATTAAATTTTGTTCGTATAAAAAAGGAAAGTCGGTGCGTTAAGTTTATTGGCGTCTTGTACAGAGCGTTTCTTATATAGCACAGAGAAAGAGAAAGCCAAAGAACTAGACAAAAATTAATTTTGAGTAATTTAAACGCTACTTAGCATTATACCAAACATGATTCTCTCAGAATTGTGAACATTTCGCAAGTTATTCGTGCCCCCGTTACACTTCATCAACCACTTCTATTGTACCGAGCGTATCTTATATACCGCTAAAAAGGGAAAGTCTAGAAAATAACAAAGATTAATTTCTCATAGTTTAAAACCTTTTTGGCATTATGTAAAACATTGTTGTGCAAAAAGTATAAGTATGTTGTAGGTATAAATTAATCTACTAAACATCTCATGAACGACTCCAATGTACCGAGCTTTTCTTAAGTGCCGTACAAAGAGATAAAGTTCAAAACCTTGAGATCTTTACAGAAACTGTGCTATGTATTAAAATTCAAAAGCCACAGTGCATTTAGCAAAAAATTAAAATCACAGTTTAGCTTTACGGATGTTCTCGTATTGTAATGTGATTTAAGAAAGGCTCTGTACAACAGCGTAGAAGGAAACAATGAGAGATAAATGAAAGGGATTCTTCTCCGGGGTCTTTCTCTAATTCAAAAGGAAAATGCTTTCTCCCAATTTGATTTCAAATCCCTGGACATAATTTGATCCGTCTCTCCTTTGAATCTTTTAATACAACTTCCTTTCTCCATTTCTCCAGGAACTTTCTCCAGGAATTCTCCAGCCGAAATTTCTTCCTACATCCAGCCATAAGATCTTCAATTTAAAAGTGAAAAGGTTTTCCAGCTTACGTTTCATGAGGAAGCTTCTCCTTCCTCCCATTTTCTGCCTCTTTCGCAAAACCGCCGTTCTCCTCCTTTCTCCTCAAATTTTATCACACTTTTTCACCTTTATTGACTTTCTCTGTCTAATAGCAACCATCCATCAAAAAAACAAATGAAAAAGACCCGTATTAACAAAGTACAGAGGGTTTACGTCTCAAGTAAACAGTGCCTTTCGTAAACTATTTTATAAAACCTTTATATTATCAACAACAGTGTAACATATGATGTAATTTTCAAAAGCAAGTGTCCAAAATTTTAGATTTTTTAATTCAACGGTCAAAACTTCTAAATCACTAACATTTTGAAGTACAACGAAATTTTAAGGACTGTAGCAGTTGAAATTGTCGAGAATTTCTAAATTAAAAAAAAATTTTTTACTTTTTGACGAAAGATGCAGAACAAAATTCTAAAACAAATGAGATTAACCTTTATAACCTTCAACCTTATATAATTTTACCTTCATGCTAACTGGTTGTGGTGAAAGTTAGTAAGCCTGCGAATGAGTTTTCTGCCAACGGCGTTTTAACAACTTTTTTTTTCAAATTGGACAACTCTATTTTCCAAATTTCGAGACATGGGAATTCGAAAAATTCTGGGATTTTTTTATTTAAATTTTCGGAACAGGCCTGAAGTAGTTTATCAAAGTACCTTCCTCTTAATTTTCAAGAAAAGTCGAATTTCGAATAATTAACCTTAGCGGAGCAGGCTCCTAACCGACTCGAGAGAATAAATTTTGCATTAGCACCATAGAATGCGAGCGCCGTGAATTCACGCACCGTGCGAAAAATTAAGGCACGCTCTACTTTCTCCCGTTTCTAAATCGCTTCTCGTACTTGCAGATTCAGCAGCGTCAGATAGCGACGCTGCCCTTCCAGTGGCCATGCTAATTGCCATTCCAGCCACACTCCTCATCCTGGTCTCCGTCCTCGCCACGGCGTTCTGCTGCTGCCGCAAGGCCAAGGGACGTAGCCACGGTGCTGTAACCACGGCAACGACCTACGCCACGCCCCGTGACGCCACCGCCAACGACTACCAGGCCCCACCTGTTCCCTTCTACAACCTCCGCCAGCACTCCTTCCCCACGAATCAGATTCCCGGAAACCGTGCGTCGATTTTTCCGCCGGGAAACAACAGTCACTTCGGCAGTCAGCAGTACTTCATGAGCAGCGGCGACTCAGGCTCTCCGGTAAAAGTGTCGCAGCCACCGTACCACCACTCTAGTCCAGCCTACGCTAGCGTCCCCATCTGCGACATTCCGGGAAATGTCGGACGGCCGCCGCCGTTGCCCTCCCGAACGTTTCCGAATCCGTCCTTACGCGGCGGCGGTGACAGAGGTGGATACAATACTCAAGGTAACAAAAATTCTCTTGAAAATCGCTTCCAAACCGTTTGTAAGTGTCAATTAATTCTATAGAACTCAAAATCAAACAATAGATTTGTTAGAGATTTTTATTTTTGTAAAATGTACAGAGCATTTCAAAAGAACATTTTATGTTCAGAAAGTAATTCAAATCTGTTTCTTTTTGTTTTAATATAAGCTTATTTTCTCATGAAATTTCAAAATTAAAGGTTTTCGTGTTTTTCGTTTGGCCTCAGTTTCTAGTAATGGTGATCGTATTGTCCTTTACAAAATCTTTTGAGAACTTTTCATAATAATTTTTAGAAAATGGCTTTGCTTAATATAGTACAAACAAAAATTGTATATTTTTTATGAAAGTTAGAAAATGTGAAAAAAAAATATTAACCTGGCGCAGAACGGGCTTGTTTGGCTTTTCAAATTATTACAAAACATTTTTACAACATTTTCTTGAAGTATTGTTTTTTTTTTGCAGGGCTCATGACGCAGCCACTGTTGATCCAAACGGGCTCCTCGTCGGATTCGAGGGACTCTCGCCACAGTGGCGGGCACGGCCACCGCGGCGGTGCTGAGTTTGGTTGCAATTTGCTGCCACATAGCCAGCGGCAGTCCGTTGATCATTGGTGCATGACTTCAGACGGAAGTGAGGGCTCCTGGGACGCCAAGGGCTCACGAACCCATCATCAAATTCGAGTTTAAAATGTAGATTTTTCTTATTGATTTTTGATTCCCCATCTTACTAGCAAAAAACCTTAGGAAAATTGAAAAAATCGACCCTGTTTTTCTAAACAACTTTTTTTTATCTAAAGCAAAATTCTATTGTTTTGTTTTCTAAAATATCTTGCCTGTTTTTTTTCTACAATGCTGTTTGAGTCTAAAAATGCTGTAGGGAGAGAAAGTGTGATAAATCAAGAAAGGGTAAGAAAGGCTAAGAAAAATAAAGCTGTAGGAGGTGTGAAGACTATAAATTAGTCGGCAATCCTACTTTTCTCACTTAACAATTCACATACAGAGTGTTTCTTCAACACCAGAAAAGGCACTTGTGGCGCACAACTCCTTTCCAGATTTATAACCCATTCATAATAAACACTTTCAAAGAGGGTTTTGCAACATTATGCCGCTAGATTTGATTTAATAACACAAAACACGCTCTGGAAAACAGCTTGAAGTTTTTCGTTCCTTTGATAAAAAATTAGTACAAACTTTAAAAAAAAACCTTCTACAAAAAAACTTTGCATTGGAAAGCAACAGGTGATTTTAACAAAAAAAAATTAGTAATCCAAGAAATAAGAAATTGCCGACTTTCACACGATTCTCGATTTTGTACGTTTTTTTTTATTCTACTGCTAAGTAATTGAAGTTTTGGTGAAAGCTGTCGGTGAAAGTTGTTTGCTGAAAAGCGATTCAATACTTCTCGCATTTGCTAGAGCGCTGAATTTGGGCCGCTTATTTTCCTTACTTTCTCTTTTAAGATCCGTTCTTTGATTCCAGAACTTTCTCCGTGAAACGTTTTGATGTAATTCAACTAATCTTGAAGTCTACGCATTTCTCCAGAGGAAAACCCTAAACCTAAAATAAACCTAACCTAAACCTAAAATAAACCTAGGCGCACGACATCATTACTCACTTTCTTCTCCAATTCCGCTTCGGATTAGTTCATTCCAAAACTTTCTCCCGCAACCTCCAATTTACTTTCCCCAAAGGATCAAATTCTACTTGTGGCTTGTCGCCAGCCTCCGCCCACAAAAACCTTCAACCTACACACTACAACCTACAACCTGCAGCCTACACACTACAACCTGCAGCCTACAACCTGCAGCCTACAACCTAATGTCGCCCGAGAATACTGGGCCAGCATCTTTTAGTCCCCCACTCCTGAGTTTAACCCTAAACCTAAAACCTAAACCCCTAAACCATTTCCGCCAAAGCTTTATGTGTAAAGATGGTTTATGACAATGTCTACAAGCCCTACTGTAGTAAACCTAAATTCGGTTATTATGTAACGTTTCATTTGTTTGGTTTTTTCTTACAACTGAACCTAAAATTGTTTCTGATTTCAACCTAAACCTTAAAAATATATTGTCAAAAAGACAATAATTTCATTTTCATTATATGAGACCCGTGCTAACATGGCTTGTTTAGCTAGTTTTGATAAAAAATTTATTACAATTTGGTAAATTACGGCTTTTAATTAAACAACCTATTTTGATGGATGCATAACCCACTCTGAACGTCTAGATAGGGCGAAGTAAAAGGAAGTTTCAAGTGGTACATTTCACTACAAGTGACGACTTTCACAACTCGAGTATACAGAGCCTTTTTTATGACTGATGCAACTGTGCATTAAACAAAAGCTGGCTAAATTATGTCATCTAACAGTAAATCAATAAATGGGCTCTTGAACATAAAATGATTTTTTTAAATGAAGCATCTTGCACACTTAATGCAACGCTGAACATATTCATTTGTGTACATCTTGTGTTTAATACTCCAAATACTCCGTGCGTTCTTTTTTTTTTTACAATGAACTGTTTACGCCTTAAAATAAATGTCAGGAACACTTCAAATGGCTAAAAATTGAAATGCGAGGATCGGCAGGAACACATACAGTGAGTTCCAAAATATCGTCGTAAGATAAGTGTTTCAGTTTCGTTTCCGGAGATTATAGAAAAAAGAAGTTTCCGGAAACGGTACTGCTATAACTCGGAAGCGATCGGGTGATGTCGGACTCTTCTAGGATGGTTGACTTCGTTCAGCGTCAGCGTCGTGCTAATTGTCTTTTCAGACGAATTTCCTGGAGCAGCGATTCGGCTTCTGCCGGAAGCGTCCGGAACCCCGATTCGGGAATTTCCGGAAGCGTTCGGGACGAGCGACGGGAAGCGCTTTTGCTTTCGCCGAAAACCGAATTAGAGCAAAAAGCAAACAATGGTGAAAATGCTGAGGAAGCAGAAAGTCCAGAGAAGTGTCCTGTAGACTTGGGCCGCTCAACTGCGGATCGTTTCCGCTTTCGCTGTCTAAAATTTCAAAAAAATGTTTTCAAAACGTGCTGCTCAATTTTTAAATTAAGTGCTTCTAAAAGTTAAAAACAGGTGCATTAATAATTACGTCGTTAATTGTACAACAAGATTTTTAGGGAGTGCCTGCCTTAAGGACAAGTCTTTAAGCTAAACACAATGTAATGCCTAATGAAGTCATCCGCAACTGATTATATTAGACGTAAAGCAATGTTGTTGTTTTTTTTTTTTTCAAAAAAAAATATGTGGCGGATTACTATAACTTTTTTTTTAAATGGGTTAATATCTCAAATTTTAAAACTGGAATTATCCCACATTTTATTGTAAGAAATGCTCCGCTATACTTTTCTGTAGTTTAAGCACTTTATGAATCGTACCGTACATTCAAAGATACGTAAATACCAAACGGAGGAGAAAGTAAACGCTTATCCAACGCTTTGGTTAATTTCAAGAATTTTGGAATTGCTTCTGTCGGTTACTCTTATCAAGTTTTGGATTCATAGAACAAAGTAATTTAAATGCACTTTAAGAATCGCACTGTACATGCCAGAGGTCTAAATACTAAACGGAGGAAGAAGTATAGAATGCTTTTTTCAACACTTTGGGTAGATGCGCGAATTTTATTATTAGTTTGATTGGGACATCAAACACATGATTGGACACCTTTTTTTAGATTAGGGTGCTGAGAGTTTAGACGCTTTTGAATCACACTGTACTCTTTAAGGAGCATTGCCAAACGAAGGATAAAGGAGTACTTTCACGAACACTTGGGGCAATGTCGCGAATTTCGAAATATCTTGTGTTAAGTATTGTTATTTTAAACATCATTTTTTTTAGATTCGGGCGTTAGTACCTAGTTTAAGCACTTTACGAATCTCACTGTACTTTCTCAGAAATGTGAATGCTAAACGGAAAAGAAAGTAAAAAAAAACATGTTTTCCTCAGCGATCATCAAACGTGACTGGGAAAGTCGAAAAAATTTTACCTCGAAGGGCTCTCCCTTGTGAAGATAGGCGTTTTCAGCGTTTGACAATCGCTGAATTTGCTTGACACAAAGTAGCAGCGGTTTGGTAAACCGATTCCTCGAGACGAACAGTGCAGGTGAAGGCCTCCGCCTGTTTGGGGTGAAGTGTCAAGATGGTGGGGCTGAGGCTCACGAGTTGTGCTCCGCCACCGTATCCACTCGCCCCACCTTAACAATATTCCAATTCAATTACTTTCTCCATTCTTTCCCTTCCCCCTCCCCCACCGAAACAAATCCTTCTTTGTCAAAAGAAGCAAAGTGACGTTTCGGTAGCAGCGCTGGGAAGCGCTTCAAAGCGCTATCAAAACTTAAGAAAGCATTTTTAGCTTTTCATTCCCCTGGGCCTCACCCGCTTTCTCTTCTGCTTCATTACTAATTCAGCGATTTCCTACCTTCTCGAACGGCGTTTCTAGTATTCTTCGCTTTGCTAGAATCGCTTATGCTTCCATTAATAACAAAAAATCGGTTTTAGTAACAATCGCTCAGCTACAGACCAATTTTTTGGTGAGGGAAAACTATAAGCAATGTATTTTTAATGTGCATTTCGCTTGAAAATTGCTGAAACCAAAATCGCTGAATCAAAGTGACATTAGCGCAGGACTCCCACTAAAGACAAATTTTGGTTAAGTCCGACAGTATAACCTCAAATGCAACTTTCATCGTGCTTATGTTAAGAAAATCTTGAGCGACATTGACCTTTAATAAAATTGAATAAATTTAATTTAATTTAAAATTTCAGTTAAATAAATACCAAAACAAAACTGTTATGTTTTTTTAAATAGTTTTCTTTTTAGAAAAATGTGTTCACACAAAAAGTTTCCATATCACCTGAACCACACAAAAGTTACTGGACCGAATCGAAGCAGTATAAAGGCCTCGTTTCCCTCATTGGAAAGCATTTCGTAGCGCTCAATATGAAAAGCTCTGTACACCCGGAATCAAATCTTGCCTTTACTTTCGACTTTCACTTTTACCTCGTAGATTTAACTCCCGAAGTCGCTTTCGGCGATGCATCGATAATTTTCCGAGCCTTATTCTCTGACGTCGATGAGCCTCAACGACTTGAGATTATTCTAAAAATTGTTCACAAACAGTGTTTGTGAACAAGAAAAAAGCTTGTTTGAACAAGAAAGTTGTGGTTGTTTTGAAAATGATTAGAAATCCGACTTCAGGACGAGTCAACAAGATAGCTTTTGGTAAAATGCAGTGCCTACCTTGAACCAGGCAGGTGACATTGGGTGCCGGGTATCCAGTGGCCTCTCACGGGAAAACGAGATTGGTTCCCCGAGAAACGGCGATCCCTGATTGGACAAGGGGAACCAATGAGAATCACCGGTGGGACCCCTCGGGAAGCGTTTACTTATTTAGGTTGCTTTGAGAAGGGTCCTCGCCTTAGAATTTTTATGACAATTTGACAATTTTTAAACTTAAACCTTACAGTACTTCAATTTTGTTTTTACAGAAAATTTAGACAAAATGGCTCTTTTCTAGTTGGGTTTGAAATATTTCTGAGGTTTGTCTTTTGTTGTTAAAAATGTACGTTAACTTGTTATTCTTTACATTTTCACAACAAAACGATGATACAACACTTCTCAAAAAATTGGAACATAGACACGTCTTTAACTTTTCATTCAACTTTCTGCATAGCCAATTTGTACAAATTCTGAAGTTTCGTTAGAGAAATTTTCGGCTTTTCCATTCTAGAGAAATGTATTGAATTTCTAAAAAAAAAATTCTAAAATTGTATGTTTCAAGATTTATTAAATTCATGAAGTTTTAAAGTAAATTTTAAATTTTAAAATAATAAGATAAGTCTTAAAAATCTTGAAACACTTCTTCCCGATCTTCAATAGTCTAGTATTTTGAAATCCAGTTCAACTCTACATTCACTGTATTTTTTTTCGAATTTCAAATTTAAATTTTTTAAAAACGTCAAACACTTAAAACCTAAAATCTGCTATAATCCACATACAACTAGGTAGTTTTCACCAGATACTTTTCACTAAATAGTTTTCACTGGTTAGTTTAATTTTAACTTGACGAATGCTGCTTATTTATTGCTAAATCTAAATATCTTACGTACATATAACATTCATTTGTCCTGATCTTGGTTGTAAATGCATTTCGAAACTTGGTCAAAACTATATTAATAAAACTTCGTGAATTTGCAGCATAATTTTTTTTAAACGGAATTTCAGAATGAAAATAAAATATGTAAAAATAGAGTAAACATTCTTAGAATGTTTTCAAGTGTTTCAAAATGTCTTGTTTTGAGAGTCAAAATTCAGTAGGCAGTAGAATCTGGGACTTAATTTTTTACCTTAAAAAATCGCCCTACTTTTGCGCTGTTTAATTCAGAGGTTTTTTTTTTTTGGAAAATCAACTGCTAAACCAAAATTAAGTGAGGTTAAATATAGAGTAAGGTTAAAAATTAACCTAAATTTAAGTAATAACCTATCTTTGATTTTCAAAAACCTATTTTAAAACACAGTGTTTACCTTTCTCCCCTGACACGCTTTTTTGAGGCAAATCCGTTAGAGTCCTGCACTGTAAGTAGGAAGGCAGTTCTGCACAAACCCTCTTCGGAGGAGGACGCCTATTTTTAGAGCTCTGCGCCAACCCTCCCAAAACTTTTGGACAGTAAACAGTCCATGTCCATGCAGACTTAACCTTTGCAGAATTTAGTGCTTTGTAAATGTCAGTAGCCAGAAAATTGTCGTCGTTGACAAATCGCAGTGCACACCTCAATTTGCCGTAATGTGAAAATGAGAGTTGTGCGCGGAACGTGCTAATTGGAGTGAAACCTGATTTGAGGTGTCGGAGGCATAAGCCAAGTGTTAAGGGCCTCACACCACTGAATCGTAACATTGTTAACTTGAGGACGTGATTGGATGAGTGTCGTATGGCCCTTCGTTACTCGCCAGTAAGTGAATAGTGGAAGAGAGTCAAGAACCGTAACTAATCAGTAGACTCAAAGGAGCCTAACCCACTTTCACCATAAATTCGTCTTCGAAACATGCAATTAAGGCGGAAGCTGGAGATAAAGGCTCAAAAATAAGTGCTTTCAATCGGATAAATAAGTGGAGAAAGTGAATTTTGCCAAAGATTCTCACACCTTCTATTTAAGTATTTTCTTCACGTGTACAGCGCCTTTTCTAATTCCAAAAGTAAAAAAAATTGTGTAATATTTCTGCTTCAAAAACCGATTTAAAATAAAGTTTCTGTACTTTTAATACTATTGTGGTCAACTTTTCAAAAAAGTTAGCAACCGCTGAAAAAAATATACTGACGGTTTCCAAACGATTGCTGAAGAGAGGTTTAGTTGAGTGTTAACTGTAGCATTTTTAAGGGTTGTACTGATTGTTGGCTCTATATTTTTTGTGTACCAAAATACAGAGACTTTTTAGCAACTTTTATAAAAATCGCTGCTCAAAGAATTGCTTTTGAGAATACTTTTTTGAATTTGTCAAATTCTGATGAAAATACAGTAAAAATTAATTTGAACTACATTTGAATTGTTTGAGAATCTCTTTGTACACTCCACATGGGAGTTGAAGAGAAAGAGAGGATGCGTAACTGGAAAGTGTTTTTACTTAGAGCAAAAAATCGAGAAAACTGTTTCAATCCAGGTTTTCTTTTGAAATTTGCTCTTTTCTAAAAACTGTTTTTAGAACAGAGTTGGAGCTTCTCTAAAACACATTTTAGAACAGAGTTGAAGCTTTCCTAAAAACACATTTTTAGAAAACAAAGTTGAAGCTTTTCACAAAGAAATGTCAAATGAGGAAAGGTTTTTGAATGGCTTTTGTTTCCCTTTGAGGAGAGGAGTGCAGTTCCGGCAGAATTGTTAATGAAAGTCGGAAAAATACATTGCGTTTCAAAGAATGTGAAATCAGGAAAACTCATCTTCATAATTAGCAGTAGCTTTCACCGTGCTGAAGTTAAGGATCTGTCTGTACACCAACTGCTCGGAAGTTGACTTTCCCTAATGTTGTCATCCTAGGAGGCTTCCAAATTAATTCTGCAATGATAATGAGCCTTCCTTCTTCCTGCCTCTTCCCAAACTGCAAATTGAATTTTGTAGCAAAAGCCAGCAAACTTTTGTTTTGTTACGGCCAACCGTCATCTCAAAGTAGATTTTATCCGGAGCATCTGCATTACACACCTTCATATACAGAGCCTTCCTTAGATACCTGGATGAACAAGACAAGTAAACACGAAATAGACAACGAGTCTCAATGTAATGATTTTAGAATTTGGAGCTGTTCTTATATTTTCTGTAATATAACAGTACCTTTGACAAAGAAGGTTTAATCGCCAAAGGGTTATGCGCCTTGATATACAGAGACTTTTCGGTAACCTGAAAAATTGGTACTACAGACTTCCGGATATTGTACAAGGAATACCGAGTAATACAGAGCCTTTTTCTATCAACGTGTCGGTGAAGTCGATACACCGCAACTAGAGTAATTTGTAATGTAACCGAAAGTTGACTAGCGATACTTGTAAAATGCTTTGTACACACTACGTGTACCAAGAAGACTTTAGACAACAATCGGCTAAACAACGCTTTAAGATCGCTGTTGCAAGGTTAGATTAACCTAACCTAAAAACAAACCTTAAACCTTCCCCTAGCACAAAAACCTCGCTATTGCTTTAGCTCTTAAAAAATGCTCTGTACAACAAGAAAGGCATGTGTTCTTCATGACGAATTCTCCTACTTTCACCTGCACCGTACTCTTTTAAAAAAGTTCAGTATATTACTATTCGAAGGTGTGATAAAAATTCTAGTTTACAATTGAAAAACCCTCTGTACATGTGTGAGTAGTTTTTCAACATTTATTTGTAATGAAACATAATGAAGAAGAACTATAGATCAGAAAATTTTGGGTTCAGTATAAAAAAAGGAATATACAGAATGGTTTTCTGCAATGTCTAAGTCGACATTGCAAAACAGTTTATGCTGAAGCAGCATAACTACGCTGCTTCATAACTAGCAGCGTAGTTATGAAGCGCGCGGTATTTTAAAATATATAACCCAAGAAAAGTACTGCAAGTATATACCTGTAGAATACTAATTTCATTGCATTTCGATATAACAAATTAAGATTGGCTTCCAGTCGTATCGGAAGGGACACTTGCCTTATGTGGGCACTTGTGAAATGTTCTGTACTTTAAGTAATAAAAGTTTAACATTAAAGCACAGCTTAAACTGCAAAATGTTCATTCCATTTTTATGGCCTTTATGAAAGGCTCTGTACTTTTAGGAGGTGAAATGTATAAAGTAATGAAAGCAAGAGAATGCTCTTAAAGTGAAAGTAAGAGTGAAGGGTGTCTCCTGAAGTAAAATGGATGAATCTTTGACGTGAAGATGAGGAATTGTCCCAAAACATCCCTACCGCCCATACAGCTATTTGACTCCTGTTTAGAACACAGTTCAGGATTTTTTTTAGAAAAGTTTTTTTTTTAAAGCTTAGAAAAGGTCTCAAACCCTATGGAACTTCCGTCAATTTGCCTTTGAACACTGCAGGAGGCCTTTTTTGAATGGGAAAACCTACCTACAGCAGCGCTTTTGCTTCGATTGCCAAATGGGCCCATCGCACCACTAGCATTCCTAATGCTAATTGACCTTTAGTCAATTGTCCTAAGTTTAATTGCGTTTGCTTAATTGCCTTGCTTAATTGCCTTGCTTAGTTTTTCCTTTTGATTTTGAAACACTGCCAGAATTTAGAACATCAGATTAGCATAAGGTCGTCGAATCTTATGATAAAGTCGTTTAAAAAATGACTAAAGAAAAGATACAAAATGATAAACGTATTTAACGTAATTGATTAAATTAACTTAATTTATTCAAAATGATTATACCAATATTTTAAACAAAAAAATAGAAGAATAACTGTATTTTGAATTTTTCCGCAGGATTTCTCACTTTTAAATTTAAGTGGTCTTCTAGTAAGCATTTTAAAAAAAAATAAAAAAAGTACTTGTTCTAAATTTTGAGAACGATGGGTTTTACAGCATTTTGTAAATAATTTCCTGTAGTTTATTAAGCCTTGACGTTGGAAAGAGCTTTATTTTTCCTTTCATGGAAATTTTATGTTAACAACTGCTGGAGAAGTGCTGGAGAATAAACAGAGCATAAGCAAAGCTGGCATAAGCGCAAGACTAAAAAAACTTGTTCAAATAGAACCTAAATTCAAAAACAGCCTCATTTACAGAGTGGTTGTTGAAAATGGTAAGAGCGTAAATTTATACCATAATTTTTGAGAAAAGTGTGAAAACAAGATTTTTCGCTACAAAAGTTTTTTTTACGAGAAAAATCCAAATTATGTTTTTCAAATTTTATTAAAATTATTTTGCACACATTTTCAGCCAATTTTTAGTACGCTTTAACAATGCAAAAACGCTGCAAAAAAAAATTGTTGAAAAATTGCGGAAAAGAAAGAACTTTTTTTTTAGAAAAATGGTTGAGAGCTTAGCTGTTAAATTATTTGATTTTGACTGCAAACTAGCTTATGGAGAGCAATAAAGAAATTAAGAAGATACAGAGCCTTTCTTTATACAATAATCATCAATTTAAATGTTCATTCTTCAAGGGCACGAGTAGGGTGTAGGGGGGGTGTTAGACGCCAAGAATCCTGTGTTAAACCGATATGAGAAAAAACCCCTTTTTTCCACCCACCCGACCAGAAATTTTTGGTCCCTCAAAAATTTT
>JAQFYP010002060.1:0-13592 GCA_034694865.1 Bilobella braunerae | reverse complement strand
ACTATTCCTGGAAGAAAGAGCATTGCTGGTCAAGGTCAACAAGATATTACATCAAACTGCGCGGCAAGTACACAGTATAACCATCCATTATATTATGGCTTGAAAATAACCAGTTTTGCCTTCGTCACAAAGTTCAACTGGAAGTTTAAAATGACATTTAAAAAAATGTCCAAAATATGTAATAACAACTTTGCAGTACAATGCTGTTGTACAATATACTTGTCTATACTTTTTTATTGTGCAAATAGCAGAATGATCATAGAGAGGGCTAGGTAAATAATTGCAAATAAGCTGCCACCACCATTATTACAGAGATGCGTTGAATTGTAAGTTCCATTTTCTCCCTTCGATTCCAAACAGACGCCATTTCCGGCGGGTTCGCATTCGACCTGGATGCAGAGGTACCCTGGGAGGCAGGAAATGGTACCAGGTCCATCGGGCGGGGCGGAGTCACACGCTGAATCAGCGATTGCATAGCACTGATTTGTACCTTCATACCACTCCATGTTGATGACTCTGTCCGCCGAAATTCCTCCCGGCAATGGCTTATTTGTCAAGCACACACATGTCCTGGAGTCGGCGGAACAAATGAGACCGGTAGTGTCCGGGGTACAGGCTGCCTCGACGCTGGAAGCGTCTTCAGGGTTACACTGATTGTTTAAATTAAGTAATCCACTGCTAAATCGCTCTTGACCTGCATGTTTAAGTTCCGCTTTTACTGTACAACAGAACAATAATATTGCCACAAATTGGCCTGAATGGTTGTGCACAAAATTCATGATTTGGAATTGCTTTTAGCGAAAACGTAACAAATAAAATGAGTGCTTAATATCCTATTTACACAATTCGCCTTCAAAAGTAATCAGTGAATTGGTCATTGGTCATCATCGCTGATACGATCCACTTACCTGTCCATGTCCTGATAAGAAAATTAAATGAAAATACGTTGACTTACTTATGAAACGCCTAAATTAGCGATCAACGTGTCATTTGATATATTCAATTAACTTTTGAAACCCTAATTGAAAATTAGTCTAAGAATTGAAAACTTAAGTTGGTTTGACATCGAATTAAAATTGAGTTTCAAAATCGTTGAAATAAATAACCTTTCCCAAAGTTTATGGACAGTCGTTTTTTCAAAATTTCGGAATGTACTCAATGTTTCAGCGCTT
Organism: Bilobella braunerae; assembly: GCA_034694865.1. Taxonomy (NCBI): domain Eukaryota; kingdom Metazoa; phylum Arthropoda; class Collembola; order Poduromorpha; family Neanuridae; genus Bilobella; species Bilobella braunerae. The sequence continues at coordinate 12,420 of JAQFYP010002060.1, read as the reverse complement.
ATGGCGCTTCTTCGCTCCTCCAAATGTCGAAGATGCAGCAAAGGTTTCTGTGCTGGAAGTAGCGGAAATCGCTGAAAATGAAGCGCTGCAGCGTAAGCGTCAAAAGCGCCGTCATAAAAAGGACGCCAAAGGATCCTTTTCTGAATTAATTCCATCACGTGACTGGGGAAGGCACCAAATTCAAAAACATGGGTGTGTAAAGGGAGAGACCAAAACAACAAAAGAGCTCTTGTTATCTTTTCACATCTGTCGATTGTCTAATTTGGTTAATCATCCAACAGCTGTAATTCTGAAAGGTCAACGAGGTCACCAACCTAATTAACTACATTTTCCCTAGGAAGCAGCGCAAAATGGCGACTGGAGCAGGAGACAACGTCAAGTTTGCTGTCAGCATTCCAGATGAACTCGAGAAGGGAGGTAAATCTATTAACTTTATTTTGACAATTGAGTGGATAATTGAGAATGATGCTACGCTACAGCATCGCTATCAATCAATCGATTGACATGTATGTTTTAGTGGTAATCGATGGATTGTCACATTTGGAACGGGGTACACGGCGACCTTCGAAATATTAGACAGGCGATACCATAAATTAGTTAATTAGACTGAAACACTGGAAGATCACACAATTTGGGAGAAATGAATTATAATTTAACGAAAGATCAAAGGTGCATTGCTTTCCATGTTAATATGGTCATGAGCCGTGCAATTTAATTAACAGCTACCTGGATGGAACTGATGTGACGACTTATTAGTACGTTGTGGTACCCAAGCCTCTAATTATTGTCCCTGTTCGTACTGCCTAATGAATTGAGTCGATTTAGTGAATGCTTTGCGGTTCTTTATATGTACGATACAGGATTATATGAAACAAAGTATAATTGGATGTGGTGGCTAAATTTTATCTAATCTCCTTTATCGTTAGAGTACCACTTCGGTATTAGCCGAAAATTGAAAAGTAAACGGTAGAAATTCTGTACTTCTTGAGCTAAAAGGCTCCAGGTTTTTAGTATTATGAATGTGATATTAAGTTAGTTAAACTAATAAGCAGTGTTTATTAACTTGTTGTTTTCCATTTCCACTTCCAGACCTCATGGCTGCCACAAGCCTTCTTCAGCAGAGGGCCAATGATATTCGTGCCCAACGAGTCAGTTGGCAACCGTATCTTCAGTAAGTTTAATTGCAATTTTGAACTTGAAAAGTCGGAATGCTGATTTAATGTGTTGCGGTATTTTGATAACTTTGCAGTAGTCAGATGATTTCTCAGGAAGACTACAATTTTATCGTAGCGTTTGACACTTCAAGTGGCAAGGCAAAAGAGCAGATACTTCAGGAGCAGAGTCAACAATGCGCTAAGACGTTCCTCAATCTTATGGGACACATTTCTAAAGATCAGACAATCTACTATGTATTGGTTCTAATTGACGATATGTTCACGGTGCGTTGCAAAGAAACGAAACACCAGCCAACATCCAATTTTATGACAAGTTTTAACTATTTATATTTGTTCAACAGGAGGATCGCACTCGTGTAGAACTGTTCAAGGAGTATGCAAGGAAGAAGAAGGAATCTCCATGGGCTCCTTTCCTGAACATGTTAAATAAGCCAGACGGGTTTATCACGAATATGGTTTCCCGGCTCTTGGCTAAAATGGCATGTTGGAGTACAGAATTAATGGATGGCTCCGAACTCAACTTCTACTTGACATGGCTCAAGGACCAGCTAAGAATGCCCGTTAGTCTTCACTTTAACCTAAACGCGTTTTCAAATTAATCAAAGACCACATTTTCAGGAGAACGAATACATTCAGTCAGTTGGGCGTTGCCTACAAATGATGCTACGGATTGATGAGTACCGATTTGCCTTTGTGGCTGTCGACGGTATCTCAACGCTCGTCCAAGTTCTTTCTGGTCGACACAACTTCCAGATACAGTACCAACTCACCTTCTGTTTCTGGGTTCTTACATTCAATCCTACACTTGCAAGGAAGATGAACAAGTAAGACATTATCTTACTCAAGGCATGAGGGCAAATATAATATAAAATGGCCCTTTTATGAATTTTATCAGGTTCAATCTCATACCAATTCTGGCAGATATCCTCAGTGACAATGTAAAAGAGAAAGTGATTCGAATTGTGGTAGCTGTCCTTCGGAATCTTATTGAGAAGCCCGAGGACGCACAGATTTGTAAAGAGCATTGCATTGCAATGGTTCAGGCTCGAGTACTCAAGCACCTTGACCTACTCGCTCAGCGAAAGTTTGAAGACGAGGATATTGAGGCCGATATCAAATATGTAGCTGACAAACTTAATGAGTCCGTTCAGGATCTGAGCTCATTTGATGAGTATTCATCAGAGATTAAGTCAGGGAGACTGGAATGGTCACCCGTTCATAAGTCAACTAAATTCTGGCGTGAGAACGCTTCCCGCCTTTGTGATAAGAACTACGAACTACTCAAAATTCTAATCAGTCTACTTCAATCGAGTAAGGATCCTCAAGTCCTCAGTGTCGCGTGCTATGATATCGGAGAATTCGTGCATCACTACTCTGCCAGGGGCAAAAAGTAATTTATTTTGACAAATATTTGATAAACGTACCTACTTGATTTCAAATTAGTATTTAACGTCATTATTCATGTTCCTGTCCTAATTTTAAACAACTTGGATATTTTTCAATAGTGTAATCGAGCAGCTCGGAGGAAAGCAAGTTGTCATGGCTCTTCTGACTCATGAGAACTCCAGCGTCAAGTATGAAGCGCTCCTCTGTGTCCAAAAGTTCATGGTTCACAACTGGGAGTATCTTGGAAAGCAATTGGAGAAGGACACCAAGGCACCAGCTCCAAGCAAGGCCGCCGCTTAAAATCCTCCAATTTAGTCTTCTCTACATTCCAGGCTTCCGACGCCACGTACCCGCAATGCAATGTCAGTCGTCGGTGCTTAACCATTTTAATTCCAAACTGAATCTTGAGTCATTTATTAGTAGTTTAGCCAATGTACGGGAATCGTAGCCTTAGACTCTAGTAAAGTAGTGTCCATTGATAACCCCCTCGTTGTTAGCTTTTAGTATAACCGTCAAGTCAAGTCGTGTTCGTAGTCGATTCATTCTCCAGGAATAAAATTCAAATATTTTTGTGAATGGATCCATTGACACTCTTTTGAAATGGGAGCCACTCAACCAGAACTTTCTTGGAAAAGGATTCCGAGAATCAATTTTAACTTGAGTTATTTATGGAAACGTTTTAAAATACAATGGAATTAGCCCGGTCTGAAATTCATTTTGGTCTCCGTGGTCCAGAGGAGGGGAGGCTGGAAGCGTCTGATAAAACGCCTCACTTCCTCCGTTTCTAATTTATTTACACCTTGGTTCGCTTAACTTCAATTTCTGGAAGTTCTGGAAGGGTCTGTTGCCCGCCTTACGTCATCGAAGCCAATTTAAATTCGATTTAATTTAAAGATAAATTGGTCTTTGAAATGAATCGGAGCTGGAAGCCTGGAGGAAGCCCGATTTTTCTGGACACGAAATTGTATATAAAGCTCCAGCATTCTGTTAGTTAGCATCAGTTGGATTTCTCCAAAAACTTGGAACAACTTTTAGAAACGGTCCCACATCCAAAGCAAGACAAGAAAAGTACTGGCAATTTTGTTAGCAAACCACTGGCCAATTTTTAGAAAAAAAAACTCAATTTAAAAACAATACGCGTAGAGTGGCGATGAAGACAGTGTCACTACTTGTGGCCACAGCTCTTCTTGTGTTTGCAAATACTTCAAATTATATTAGCAATTTTGCAAGCTCAGAAGCGCTTCTTCCGTACCGAATACCTTCGGATACCAAGTACCTGGAAGATAAACGCTTAAGCGATTCTCGAAGCAGCGTTGTTCGTGACGAGGAAAGGAGAGTTGTGGGAGTTCGAGACGAAGAACGATATGCTGAAAATTCAGCGCACGCCCAAGATCGGAGACTTGTAAGAGAAAGTCGAGACAGAGAAAGTACTAGAAGAATCGTTCGTGAAAGTCGTGAACGAGAAGGCTCGAGCCGTTTTGTTCGTGAACGTCAAGAGAGGGACAATAGCGCAGCAAGGCGGGCCGTCCGAGAGAACCGTGAAAGGGAGGAGTCCGTTCGTCGTGCTGTCAGCGAAAGTCGCTTGGAAGTTGACAATAGAGGATTCGCCAGGGAGGCCAGGGACAGCATACCCCGCACCGTGCGAAACCTACGACTTTCCGCCAACGAAGACAATCGTCGGATGGTAAGCGGTTCTCGAGATTTCAATAACGAACGTCGAACGGTTCGAGACGCCCGAGATTCAAGTACAGAACGCCGAACGGTTCGAGAGCAGCGAGACTCCAACGAACGCCGAACGGTGCGAGATTTAAATAACGAACGCCGAACTGTTCGAGAAGCCCGAGATTCCAGTACCGAACGCCGAACGGTTCGAGAACAACGAGATTCCAACGAACGCCGAACGGTTCGAGATTTAAATAACGAACGTCGAACAGTTCGAGAAGTCCGAGATCAGAGTAACGTACGCCGATCGGTACGAGAAGCCCGAGATTCCAATCCCGAACGACGAACGGTTCGAGAAGCCCGAAATTCCAACACGGAACGCAGAACGGTTCGAGAAGCCCGTGATTCCAATACGGAACGCCGAACAGTTCGAGAAGCGCGTGATCTCAGTTCCGAACGCCGAAAGGTTGCAGAAGCCCGAGATTCAAAAACCGAACGCCGAACGGTGCGAGAAGCCAGAGATTCCAATATCGAACGCAGAACCGTTCCAGAGGCGCATGACCTCAGTAGCGAACGCCGAACAGTCATAGAAGCCCGACACCTCGGCGACACAAGAACAATTCGAGAAGTCAGCGATTCCAATAACAACCGGCGAACGGTTCGGGAAGTCCGAGACCTAAACGGCGATCGACGAACGGTACGAGAAGTCCGAGATTTAAACAACGAACGCCGAACAGTTCGAAATACGCCTGAACGTCGTTCAACACTGACAGCGCAAGATCGACACACGGCGAGCGAAAGGCGCGGTCTTAACAGCGAACGTCGTGAAGTACGAACAGAACGTAATTCTATTGAAGGAAGAACGGTGCGAGAGGTCGGCCCCTCAGAGCGAGTATTCTCTGTAAGGGGGGAGGTAAAATCTAGCAGCGATTTCAGCGCTGAGCGTCGACAAATCGGGAAAGACAACGAGAGGAGCCGAGCAGTTGTCCGAGACTTAGGTCCTGCTCTGGGTGACATGAAGCGATTTGTTCGAGATACCGCTCAAGAAGGGGATATCACAAGAGAGCTTTCACTCTCTGCAAAGGACTTTCCCCTTGTTGAAAAAGAGGTAAACTGCTACTTAACTTTACTGTTAACTAACAACTAATTAATTAATTAAAAGATAATTTAGAATTAAAATCATTTTTGAATATTTAGAATCTTCATTACAATTGGAACAAGCTTTCCAGCGTCATCTTCGGCGGTGCTGCCCTGGTCATTTTCTATACACAGAATCAGCGCTCCACGAAACTGGCAATGGACTAAATGCTGCAAATATCCAACGATGCTTATTACTTTACAACGAATTCATTTCCGGGAGCAATTCCCATGCTGTCTCAATTAGAATGTAGAAAACATTTTGAAAATGCTACATAAAATGTAACAAAGTCTTTAACTTAAAAAAAAACGACTCAATTATCAATTGTAGGATTTTAGAAAAATAATGGAGAATAAAATCCGTAGTCTATTCTCATCTGCACTAAACATTACAGCTCGCCAAGTTATTTTTGCTTTTAATTCTTGGTGACGTTCAAAAATGTAACAAAATATAAAAGATTCAGCGTAAACTAGAGATCATTTGGTATAATTAGAGGGGAAAATGTACTTCAATAATAATAATATCAAGTATCGATTTCAAAGTAAGCACTCAACCGTATATACAAAATTCTAACGGAGTCTGTCCTGAAAGGTTTGAACAATTTTTCATTTTGAAATTTAAATTAGAATTGAACCTTCCGTCAAACAATTGCCAATAATTTAATCAAATTTAAATTAAAATTTACTTTAATCTAACTGAGTAGTAAAAAATCGTCCATAGATCCTCTGAGTAGTTGTAATGTGGTATTCGGAGAGAGATCGCCTGGAGCACTGGAAGGCAAAGCATTAGAATTGTAGTCAATTCCGTTTCCAAGTAGCAAGCCCAAAGGAATTTGACCATTATGGTGAAAATTCGTTGCCCCACTGCTGGACATAGACATAATTGGGAAGTGTGGCCGTGGAAGACAAGAACTTGACAAACTGTTGAGCGACAGGCGACGCATGAGGTGATCCAGTTCCTTCTCACGGTAAAAATATCGTGAATTCAAATTTTGAACTGTTTCAGTTAAGTCTGCTAAAATTTGATTCTCCTAGGAAGTACCAAAACAAACTATACTAATAGAAATTAAATAATTCATGCGAACCGAATGAAGGTGAGGATAAGCACTGACACAACAAATAATATTAATTTGCAAACAATAATTATTAGTATTTCTTCTTTTTTTTTAGACACACAGATTAGAATATTATGATGTAAAGAAATAGAAGCGCGTGTTTTTTAACGTGCTTCGCTCACCGGCTTTCCCAAAGTTTTGGCCAAAACCAACTGTTCCTTGAGTTCTCGAATTCGAAATTCCAAAAGTTCTTTTTCCTTTAGCCAATCCGCTTCTTTCGTCTTTGTTGCTACTAAATTCTCCTTGAGGCAAGTGACGAGCTGCATTTGCGAAATTAGTCGACCACGTAATTCGGAGATCAGCTTGTCCCCGCTGCTGCTAGAATTCTCCTCCATGTCACCAGCACCGCACTCAGTTTTCGGAGGGACCTCAAAACGATCCTTAGATAAAATTAACAAAATCAACAATCATGAAAAAAAAATCCGAAATCAAATTGCCAATTTTACCTGTTTTGATCCAAGATGATGTTTCAATTGATTCTCTAATTCATTCACACGATTTTCCAGAAATTTTTGTCGCTCATTTTGCGAATCCGTTTCACTTGACTTTTCGTTCTTGACTTTCGAGTTTGTTGGTGGAAGGCTTGAAGGATCTTTGCTATAAAGAATGCGCTGCAGGGTACGAACCTGCGCCTGAAGTTTTCGAGCACTTTTCTGATTCTCATTGTCTTTGTGTTGAAGGTTGTCATACTTGGATTCAGCATTTTTTAGATTCGTTTTCAATAACGCTACTTGCTTCTTCAATGAAATTAGCTCCTCCTTTTTATCATTTCCGTTTTCCTATAAAAAATCAAGAAATTAAAATCGGTCCAAACTCCAACAAAGTTGGATAAGATAAGGATATATTTATACGAATTCTGTTGTTAATTAGCTGTCCTGATTCCGGGTGCGCTTTAAGTTAAATATCGACAATACTATGAACTAGAATAAAATAAGGGCAACAATCCAAATGGAATTGAGTGACTGATTAATCTAGTTCAGTTGAGCCTTCGAAATTGAAATGTCAATTACCAATCGATAAAATACCTAAAGTACAACGAGATTTAGTCAGTTGAAGAATATTGTACTCGTAAACTTTCAAGACCGTTTTGTAAGCGTATCACCAGCATTCTAAAAAATGAAAGTGCTTTTGTTTACAGTCCTTGCACTATGCGTTTTCTACAATGAAATTGTACGTTTGGGTCAGATCATTTTTCATTCAAATTATTTGCGTTAAAAAATCTGTTATTTTGTTTCTTTTTAGTATGGCTTGGGAGGCGGTTTCACTTCATGTCATGTCCCTCCAGGTATATGTGCGTCAAAAATTTGCGCCTCGTCAACAACCAATAATCCACTGGCCACTGGAGGACCAGAGAGGAGCAAGCCTGAATGCGATCCGAGTGGAGTCTGTCATTGCTACGTAGAGCAAGCAGCGAATACATCTACAATGGGCTTCCGAATGCCGATGCTTGGAGAGGAAACCCGGAATTGCATGTGCACTGATGGAAAAAAGCCTACATTGGAATACCCGGTTGCATACGACGATAAGCAATTCAAGAAGAAATATTGCGTCTGCTTCTCTGCTGTTCGAGATGGGCCAAAGAAGTCTTGAAACAGTAGAGAGCCGATGGAGAGAGACATAGTGCATACAAATAGAATCTAAAAAATTTTTTTGCTAAATAAAATTAAATTCGGAACGATTAATTCTACTTTAAACTTTTTCGACTTATTCACGAAAAATTATACTATGGCAAAGGAATCACTCTTCTAGAAATTCATCACAAAATTTCCAAAACAAAACGGTACTACTAGTACTAGTACTCTAGTACTCTGTGATAAAAAAATTAAGTTACCTTTTTGTTTGGAGGCCTTGATAACGTGAGCTCTTGTTGCAATTCACGGATTCGAAAATCGGCGAGCCCTTTCTCCTTCACGAAATCCGCTTGCTTTGACTTTGTCGAAACGAGTTCTTCTTTCAGAGAATTGGCCAGATTTGCTTGGGACGCAAGTTGTTCTTTGAGAGAAGTAATATCACCTTCAGAATCACGTTCTGACTTCTGAGCTTCCATCAATTTTTCCTAGAATTTATGTAAAACATTATTTCCAACAAACAACTGGAAAAATTCACGATTCAAATTAATTACCTTAGCTTCGTACTCTTTCACTCTATTTCCCAATTCAGCGATTCTTGCCTCAAGGCATTCGCGACGCTTCTTCTCGTCTTCGTTGATTTTGTCTTTTTCGATGGGCGTGGGCTTCGAATTTTGCGAAGAAACTATATTCGAATGAGCCCGAATATTGCAACTTCGCTGCAGCGTCCGGACTTTTTCTTCCAATTTGCTTATCTTTTGCAAGTAGTCACCCTCTTTCGATTTTGAGTCAGATTTCTCTGCCTCTGAAGCTTGGAGAGTCGTTTGTAGGGTTTCAATTTGGTTTTGGAATGATTTTACGTCGCGCAAATATTTTACACTGATCCTCTTCTCGTGAACCTGAATGTAGTTTTGGAGCGGTTAGTAATGTCAATTTCTTGTGTATAGTCAAACTTCGCAAGTTTTTTTTTTTTAATTTTTAACAAAATTTTATTGAAGAGATTTCAACAGTTCTTATTCAGCCGAACTTTGCAATACTACACACATCAAAGTGGGTCATTCTTGAAACGGATCGAAGGTCACTAACACTAAAGTCGCCATGTTTAAATTACATGAGAAAAAGATAGTTATAGTTTAAAGCCTAATTTGTGAATTTTAATTCAAATTTTGAAATCATTTAACGTGAAATCGTGATTCAATGCTATAGTCGATTGTCACCGGATCGTCGTTTACCTTCCATGGCAAAGATATTTGACAGAAAATACCACCTTTCGCTCAGCTTGGAAGTTTAGTTCTTTCGATTTATTAGGTTAATGTCACCATTAACATCACAAAGTATCAAATCATTATTCCTCGTATCCTTCACGAAATAATGTTTGGGACGCAAAAGGGAAATTACATCATAACAAAAATACCTTACAAGGGCGGCTAAAACATGACCCCCTCCCTACAAACCATTGGAAGTATTTATGCTAATTACTGCCAGATACTTTGGAAAATGGTCCAAAAATCCTCGAAAGTAAAGGAACGGAGGACATGGAGCCAGAATTTGGGCAACAACAAACGGATGCAGCGAGAATGGAAACATTGAGCAGAAACGGATAAAAAGAAACGGTATCTCTGGAAAAATATCATATTCTGATCTCGCTTCCATTTCTTCAAAGGAAGCCATATCCAATCAAAATTACGAAGTCCATTCCCACCGTTTAACAGTTTTAAGCTAAACTGAATTAAATAGAATTAAAAAACCCTGGCAATATAACGCTTCGTATGACATTATTCAACAGTAGTTCAGAATTCAAATAAACCCGATCAAAATGTCAATATCCTGGAAAGTAGAAATTTTAATCATAGTAGCCTTCGTTGGACTAATTTCCGATATCAGATCGGTTCCGACTGAACCCGATGTTTCAACGTCGAAAAAATCGTATTCGGGTTACAAGCTCCTTAGGACATCGCCTTTGACAGAACCGCAATTAGCAGATGCCCTCATGACCAGTCTTGATGGGAAGCATGGCGTTCACTTCTGGACGTTCCCAAAAGCACATCAAACGACAGACATACTGGCCTCTCCCCGCCTCTACCCCCACGTCAAGAGCCTTCTGGAAGAACTGGGCCTGGAGCATGACATTGTACATGACGACATTGAGAAACTCATTCAAGAGGAAAATGTCGCAGTGCAGGAGCCTTTACCCGAAGGTCGACAACTGCCTGTCGGTCATCGAATGCATTGGGATAACTACCACCAGTATAATGGTACTTCACACTTTGATTTAACCAATTTGATTAAAGTAGTCTAATTTTCTAATTTAAAAATCAACCACAGTCATCCAAGAATACTGTCAGTACCTGGCAAACTCAGGAAAAACTGCGAGTGGTGCAACGGTGACCATGGAATCCATTGGACAGTCATCAGAAGGGCGTAACATTATTCTTTTAAAAGTATCCAGTGGAGATGCAAATAAGCCGGCCATTTGGATTGATGGTGGAATGCATGCGCGTGAGTGGATCTCTCCAGCGACGGCTACTTACATTCTCAATACACTGGTAACGAACGAAGAGAAGAGCCGACAAATGCTTAAGGATTTTAATTGGTGAGAAAATACTAAATTAGTTTGTTCTAATTTAACACTAATTGAAAACGTCAATTCAAGGTACATTGTCCCTGTCATAAACATTGATGGCTACGAGTACTCCCATGGGCGGGATAGGTTCTGGAGGAAAACGCGCAGCCGTACGACATCGTTTTTGGGCTGTCGCGGAGTAGACCCAAATAGAAACTGGGGATACAAATGGGGAGGAGCAGGTACGAGAATCAGTAAATAATTTCTAGTTAGTGGTGGAAATAATTAAATAAAAAAAAAAACACATCATTGATCCTGATTGAATCAGGAACGTCCAACGATCCATGCAGTGAAATCTACAGAGGACCACGGGCATTTTCCGAACCAGAAACGCAAGCAGTTGCGAATGCAATTCTAGCCAGACGTGACCATATCAAGATGTATCTAACGTTCCACTCATATTCACAAATGATGCTGGTACCTTGGGGATTTGGGAAAGAGAAGCCAAGTGACTACAATGACCTGATGGCCCTTGGAGCGAAAGGAAAGCAGGCCCTGGAATCTACATATAGAACTAGGTACCAATTAGGCACAGCTCCAGACTTGCTCTACTCTGCCGCTGGTGGTAAGCTTACTGTCAATACAACACCTACTGCGAAAATATTGAAGGAAGAAAATTAATCGAAATTATATTAACTTTGAAGGTTCTGACGACTGGGCCAAGGGTAAGACCCTAAATACTGGTTCTGGTAATGTATAAACTCAAGTTCTCAATATTGAAATTGAATTTACAGGTGGAGCTGGGATTAAGTATTCCTACACATTTGAGCTACGAGATACTGGAAGGTACGGATTTACACTTCCAGCAAATCAGATCATTCCAACCGGTGAGGAAACGTTCAATGCAGTCAAAGCCCTGTCAGCCGCACTGAGCGAGCAGTTGAAAAGACGTCAGCCAAGCATTCAAAAGCAACCTAACATTCCCAATAGACTCCCTTCCAGAATCCCAGCGTTAGGTACCCATGGAGTATTATCAGCTAAGGACTTCTCTGTCCCTGTGAGCTACGACTACTCCCAGAATTACAATGAAGAAACACTAGATGATTCTCCTTCGTATCATTGAGGATATTACTGAAATAAAAATAATTCGGCAAACGTACTTTTATATTTTCCAACTCCGTCGACAGTTTTGTCTTCTCGCATTGTAGTCTTGTAATTTGAGCCTTCTGAGCAGCAATGTCAGTTTCATACTTCTCGAATAGTTCCAGTACTCCCAGTGTCTCAGAAATATCGCCTCTCATTCCAGTTGGAAGGGGCTGAGATTCCTGTGTAACAAGAAACAAGAACAATTTTGCAAAAATGAATGATATAGTTCATATCATGCATTTCAGCGATGTTATCAATACCATGAACTTCACAACTCCTGAGTAGTCTCGAGCGGAATTCTTTTGCCTGTCCACTTCCTTCCCTCCTATTCGATCCGCATCATCAATCGCTTCTTCCAGTTTATCTAGAATTTCAGGGAAACTGAGCTGTTTACTTCCGGTTTTCGATCTCGAGGACCTGGATATCGTGGCATCACTCTTACCACCTTCCTAGGAAAATAATGATTAACTTTAATTAACGTAAGAATCAGAAACCAAATTAGCTACCAAACGTTACTCAAAATATTAGTACCGTCATAAGTGAAATCGCTGAAGCAGACGTTTGTGAGACATCTAAGAAATCCTCGTCAAAATTGTGTGAAATTACTTCTTCCATGATACCCTTCGTAATTCACCTTACCATTAAGCACTCTTAATTAATTTGTTTAA
>JAQFYP010002059.1:0-13596 GCA_034694865.1 Bilobella braunerae | reverse complement strand
CCATTTCCTTACCCCTCTCCTTTACATGTTGACCATCCGCTCTGCGGGAATGTCAAATAACGTGCCTTTTCCTTTTTATACTAAAATTGAAACCCACAGTTCTATAGCAGGTTGGTTAGCTATTGCTACAATAACGGACGATTTTCACTGATAGCGCGTGAATCGTGTAGGACATTAATGCGGAAAGTGCGCAAAAAATTTGAGAGAATTTTTAGTGGACAGTAGGGGAGGAACTACTAAACAAAGACTTCAATTCATACTGCAAGTGCGAATAATGGCGATTCAATTGTTCTTAGCAATACTTAGTAGTTTACAATAAACAGTGGTAAAACTGTCAAGTCCACCAGTAGCGGAAGTAGGAAAATTAGAATTAGAAACATATTAAATAATTAGACTAGAAAACAGAAGTCCTGGTTTTCAGAGGTCAAGGGCACATTTCTGGGTGAACAGGGCCTCTGGGGCCATTGGGATCATCATAACTTTTTGTTTCATTCAAAGGTAGAATTTGAGACCTTGAAACTCAAGGAGTCATTTTGGGGCCACCGTAAAAAGTGTCCTATACTAATATTGTGCTTATATATACGAGGAACCACTATTCTAGGGGTCATTCTCCATGTTATCATAGAACGATATCTTTGACCTTAACAATTTTACCCCTAAGGGGGTCACTTCCGGTCAAACTAAAGCAAACTTGAAATAGGAATTCATAACCGAAAACCGTATTGAGGTATATTGAGTAGTTCCTGTGATAATCGTGATTATCAGACGGACAGACAGACGGACGGACGGACAGACGGACAGACATGACAAAAACATAAGTAGCTTTGGCTTCGATTCCGCTTGTAATAAATAAACTAAACTTTAGAGACTAAAGTCTTTTGTGATAAAAACTGAGTATGTGTTGTGGCAATAAGGCAACTTATATTTAATTAACTTTTATATACAACAGAGTCCAGAACTTTGTAAATACAAGACACCTAATCAAATTCTGGTCTGAAATTAATTCCTATCGTCCCAGGATAGAAATTCCAAACGCTGTAGTGCCTTCTGAGAAATGGTATCGATATTTCTTTATGAGATACAAGTTGGCAACAGATTAGCAACTGGCGAAGTAGCCAACAGCCATGATCCAATTCTTGACGCCCCCATCAACCCCTTAGGGCTTCCCCTTACCATCAAATTGTTAAAAATTGGAAATTTGCCTGGTCCTTACGAAATTTCGAACGAAGTTTGGAATCTTCTAAGTGGACGGTTTATTTAGGAAATACGCAAAAGTTTTCAAAACTGCCATGATTGTAGTTCCACACCCTACTCCTGGTCAGAAGCAACTATTATACCAATCAATGAAAAGGAAACCACAAGTGAGCCGAACAACTATCGTCCAACTTTACTTCTAAACCTGGTGACAAAAATAACAAGCAGGGTTCCCATTAGGCAAATCCACCACTGACCACATCATCACGCGCTAAACGCCCTAATTTAAAAGCAGATCAGACGAAAGCAAAAGTTGTAAATCCTGTTTTGTCAACCTAAAGCAAGCCTACGATTCGCCAGATCCCTGTTTGATCTGGAATATTATAGCCAGACTCGGTGAGTCCTCTAAGTTTTTACGAGTATTCAAGTTTCTCTACTCTCGAGCTACCGCCAAAGCTTGCACTTCTCAAGGCGAAACTGACACCTTTTCAATTTGCAAAGAAGTCCTACAAGGATTCGGAATCTGACAGCCCCGCCATTTTTAAGATTTACATCCAGGGACTGTCAGAAGCATTTGAGAAGGTCCAGTTTGACGGTATTTTTCTCTCGAATGTCGTGATACACCATCTCATCTAAGCTGACAACCTAGTTATTGTAGCTGTTTCAAAAGATTTGCTCCAAAGCAAAATTACTGTTGCATCCGACGTTTTTGCAACTATGTTGTTAGAAGTCAACCTAAACAAGACAAAGGTCGTTGTCTTTTTAAAGAGTGGGAGAATCCCTACAGGTGAACAACTCTTGTGAAGAGGAGTTGAAATGGATTCCAAAAATGAATACACTTACCTGGGTTTCGCTTTTCTTCAAGTGGAAAGTTTGCAAAACCCGTTGACAATGAAGTCAACAAAGGCCATGCAGCCGCTGCTGCACTGAAGTCAGTTCTGAAACTCCCTCGTTCCACTAAAAAACGATCATAAAGTTGCTGCATTCAATTCTACCTTTTACCATACCCTACAGTGCTGAAATATGGGGCTATTTTCACTGCGATGCTCTGGAGAAAGTGCAACAGCGCTACTTTACGAACCCACTCGGAATTTCCATACATTCCCAACGCTATTTCGATCGCCTAGAAACAGGCATCTTGCCTATCAATTTCGAGGTCACCAAGTTCTACTACCAGCAGTGGTGTAGGCTTCTCCGCAGTCCCAAAATGGGCAACTTATCTCTCCCTTATGCCGCCTACGAGGACCTGAGGAGAGTTTCTTTCAGAGACGACATTAACCAACAGCAGAACTGGTGCTCACAGATAAAATGATACCTCAAACAAGCCGCCCTGGAGTGGCTTTGGCGTCAAAAATCCTACGATCTAACCGTTCTCAACAAAGGAAACTTCCTGCACACACTGCGATTTGGACTCTGCAAAATACTCTTACACTATGCCTCACTACTACGAGCTAACCGAGAGACGCTTCTCCGCAGATTTCTACCTTCAACAACAGCTTCCGAAGTACGTAACGAGAATCGCGCAAATACAACTGTACCACAACACTCTTCTAAACCACGGAAAATGGGTAAATTTTGGTTCATTTAAGAAAGAAGCATGCAAGTTTTGTGGCTCTTGACTGTCATTTCATCATTCCCTAACGGAATGTCCCTTTAGTAAGAGAGAAAAAGCAAACCTTACAGCTGGCCTAGTGCTTACTCTAAATCATTTGCTTTCGACCATTTAATTGACTCCCTCTCTACCGCCAGTCTTGACCACGACACGTACAAGAAGTACCATATCTTTGTATCTACCATTGTGAGCAGATACTAATTAGTAACCACTATTCATTCTCACTAATGTCTCAGACGAGCACAAATTTTACGCATTTAAACTAATGTGACTTTTTATTAATTATATTTAGTTATTTTACATATTTTGATTTGATTTTAAATGTACTTAGCTTACTTAACTTGACTTAAGCTTTGTACAGCTACTAATGTAAATGATAATGCCCTAATTTTATTCTCGTATTCATGTTGATCTGGGCGTGCCTTACATCAAATAAGATTACGATTGATTGATACATTTTTGAACTAGGTAAAATTGCATGACCAGGGGAACACTTTGAAATTTGTGCCAAAATGGAATCCTACATTCTACTTCCACTGGGTTTGCTTAAACTAAACTTTGGTTACCAAGAGGGGTAGAATATTTGAGTGTAGGTTGGCACACTAAAAGTAAACATAAAGTATAAACGTGTTCCTCTGGTCATGCAATCCCATCAAGATTTGAAGATTACAAAATTGCATAGAACTTGTTAATCAAATAGAGCACATTACTATTTTCTACTTAATTTTCTAACTTAATTTAGATGTACTTTACCTATAAGATGCAGAAACAGGTTAAAATATTTTAGGACGTCAAATTGAACAATGAGAATCTCTATACTAAGGCAGCAAATTCCAAAAAGAATACCAAAGGCGTACGAAACGTAGCTGCAAATAACGTAGTTACTCTCCATTGATAAGGACGAAATAGTAGAATAGGTCGTAGACATCTGACCGCTGGAATCCGGCACGGTGCTGTGGTAGAGAACTTCATAAATACCAGAATGTATTAGAGCGTTAAATTGAAGTTTTAAAGCATTCGATCTGTCAAATGACGCCCTTTGAACACCCCAAATTCTCGAATGCTCAAACAAAACGTCCTTTCCAATAAAAAATTTGCTTGTCTTCCCGTTCAGATGCTTCATCATATTTTTCAGTTCAAAATTATGTGCCACAATTATTGTTTTGTTGCATTTCGCCAGTTCCTCTTCCCAAGTCAAATCTGGAGAGTACGTAAAGCTCAATGAATAAAAAATGTTATAGCTTATGTTCTGATCTATATCCGGGAATTGGCTGTTGATATTTAATTTGGGTCGTAAGTAATCAATAAATACGTTTGTTAGACTTCCAGATTCAATAATGAATAGCTTCAAATCAAAGGGCGATAAGTCATACACATCTGCTTCGTCATTTAAAAATTCAATCCTGGTTCCTTTGTCTAGCGGCACCAGGATTTTATAGTTTGCTTCTACTGCTTCTATCACGGTACTTAGCTGTTTCGTTGGCGGTGGGGACGTAACATCGCACGTAATGTAGCCCCGGTAAGCATTTACTAATATTTGCAAAGTAAGAAATAAATTTAATAAAATCTTTGTTCTTGTATTGTGTTGTAATTTTGCAGAAGATAAATCTAAGCCTTGTTCTAGCGTGACCCTAACAATGTTCAAGCATGCTTCAACTACTGCCCTTCTTGTCACAAGCCAATAGTATACGGCAATTGAAAACGTGATGAATGTAGAGCACAGGCACATCCATGTGTATGTATCGAAAGGTTTTAAGAAAATTTGAAAGTCAAGTAACGCTTTTGTGTTTAAGCAACAAAGAAAGTTGAACGATGACTTATCACTAAAAAAGAGATAGGTATCAGACGACTCAAGAAAAGAATCGTAGCCAGAAACTTCAGGAATCATAGCTCCTCCCCCTCCTTCATAGCTATATATAAACCTAGCAGTCTTAAAAACGTGTACGAATTTCTGTGATAAATTTTTTGACTGTACCGCAAGCTCAAATATATTATATGGAAACCCTGTTTGCCGTTCTACAGGATCCCTTGTGTGTACATTCAAGTAGCGGAAATTACTATGACTTGCTGATACTATAGCAATCAACTCGTGCCTAAACAATCTCCAAAGGGTTGGGTAGCCATTTGATATTGTGTAATCGTATGCAGCGTCGAGCACTGTTGAATCAATTGTTATGTCGCTGTATGTGTAATCTAGTGTAAAATAGGCAACTGACTTTCCAGGACTGCTAGTTTTGACCACAAGTTTAGTGACATTTTCGAAGCTATAAATAAATTGAGGCGGCAAACGATGTGTGTTGAGAATGGTTGCCCAGGCTGGAAACTGGAAATCGTCCCCATTTATTTTTGTTGATAAAATATAAACTACGTAGGTGTGCCTCGTGTAGCATCGAATTGGAATTGTGTTTCCCTGCAAATGGGTGCACGCAAAGAGCCAACGGAAATCTATCTCCATGTTGACGCTATGTTGATTAAAATTTGAAATGAGAAGAATACACTGTTGCCTAGTTTGTGGCCAGTTACGTACGACCTTTGAAACAGCATTTAAATAGTAATCATCAAAGTTGTTGGCTTTGCGGAGAAGAACATGCGGAATTTCCTCAGTTACCAATGTCAGTTGCTCCACAATGGTGTAAGCAATTACAATTTGGCAATTGGCAAACCCTGAAACTTTTATTTCAGTGGCGTTCAATGTACCAAAAGTAGTGACTGCCATAAGTACATATGCATTTGTTATTTGTGAATGTGACTTCATTTTTGAGCTCATTATGTATTAAAATATAATTGCTGATTGCAAGTCAAATGTAGCATCAAGCACTATTGCTCAAGATAAGTTGCTTAAATGTTTATGTTGTCTTTGGTACACAATCGATGAGCTTGTCGCATTGGTTTTAGAATTTGAATTATCGCAACGTTGTATAAAAAAAGGTTTATGAAGGAATATAGTTTTTATTCCGCGGCGTACTCGACTTAAATGAGTTCACGTGGATATGTCAGTCCTTGAAACAGTACTTTGAAGAACTTTGAGTTTAATTATTCAAACTGTAATTAGCGGGTAATATATGGAATCTTTCCGCTTGAAAATAAATTAAAAAACATGCAACGAATGAGTCTGTGTTTACGGCTCCATTAAACAATTTCTTTAAACATTTGATTAATGTCATTCATGACAAGGATAAGTTAGAATCAATTTTAGTACTTGAGTATACAAATGTTGAGTATAGCCTGGCAAAAAATTCCAATGTATTAAATATTTCTATATTTGAATTGTTTTTGGTGGCATGAGTCTTTTGGACACTAAATTCATTCCAGCTAAATTTGAAGCCTTTGCATGCAAGTTTGTTGTTTTAGAGTTTGACGCAGCGTATGCAAATCAAAATTGGTTCCCGTAAAATTGAAAATGATTTCTTCCAAATGTCGAACTCAAAGCTGATTAACCTCTCTACTTACATAATTTGTTAAATATGAAAGGATCACAAGTGTGAAGTTTGATAAGGTTTTTACAATGCAGCTCGTTTTGTTCAGACCAATTAAAGTAAAAATTTGTACATCTCCAGCAAAAAACGAGCCATAATTCTTAGCAGTGAGCTGAGAGTGCAAGCAATAAAAGAATTGATGTCGCTGAGTAACATGCTACCGAAACTTGAGTACGAGTACTCAAGCATTCATTCTACTCGCACCCAGTTCTACCAATAAATACAGTTTTTAAATACTCTGTGTAACACATACAAATAATACACACTTATGAGGTATCACCTGATACAATTATGTTTAGTTTAAGCCCACAAGGGCAAGGGACGCGGAATGCAACGTCGCCACCTAAAGCGTCAGTGTGGGCCCCGCTTAAACCCTGGTGCCAAGGCACGAGGAAGAAAAAGTATCTCGTCCACTACGCTCTCCCTCCTCAGAAGGCTCCACTCCTTCAACCGCGGCTTCCATTGTCCGGGATGCCTCACTGTCATCGTCATGCATCAGGTCAGAGGTCAGTCGTCACTTCTTGGCGTAGGAGAGGTCATCTCTTTGCCTGGGAGAAGCGATAGCCCTTTTGGGATAGGCTGTACCCGAGGGAAGTGCTGATCTCGGATGGGTAACGTGTCCAGAAAGTCACTCCCTTCGTCACTGCCATCGACGTCGTCCCTAGGTTAGGTTGTTCAGGCACGTAGACCATAAAGTTACGTTAGCCCTATAGGGCATAGTTTATGTCAAGGGTCAATAAACCCAGCATTTTTGGCCCATTTATGCCCTTGTTCATCATTTCATTGAGGCCAAGGCAGTGGAGGTCACTAGCCTAAACCTCATACACAATCTTTTCACAACAACAAGTCCGACAACCCCCAAACTCTAATGCAAACGCCGTGTACTACCTGGCAAACTACTATAGCTTTCAATTTAACTTTCTTTTAACTTTAGCAAACAATAATACGTAAACCTCTTTCCTAAAAATTTGGTTGATTTTAGTTCAGCTGCTTAGTTAGAATTAAAAAATGTTAGATTTGTGATAACATTTTTGTATGACTCAAGTCAGACGTCAAATAAACAATTGCTTTATAACACATCTGTTTTTGGAGTAAAAAAAAAACAGAAAAAGTATGTTGCGATGTTAAATATGATAAGCGCCATTTATTTTTCTCTTTTTTTGTAATACAAATTTTAAGGTTCTTTTTAAATATAATTCATTAGTAACAAATTATTCCACTTTATTTAAACATAAGATAAGCTCAATTGTTCTTAACAGAATTGTACTCATGAGATACAAAAATGATTGCGGCACAACTTGTTGCACAAAATTACCAATAGGAATTTTCAGCGAGAGACAATATTTTATACTTATTTTAAATTTGGTAGGGAGACGTCTCTCACAAATTATACTTTTTCGAACAATTGATTCAGATTGGCAGAGTTTCCCTAACATTTGACAAACCCCCTTTATTCCCCAAAGCGAAATTGCCTTTAAAAATTGGGTTTTAAAAATACTAGCACATAGTAGAACACACTTGTAATAAACGATAGACAAGTACAAAGTTGAATCCTGCTCATTATCATTTAAATCCAAAAAAACAATTTGCATGAATGCGCAAAAGTTCAAAATATTTTAGACATATCTCCATGACAACAAAAGTTGAAATCAAGTGCCCCACAATTAGAACATCGACAATAGTCATGAGGCAGAACGGTACAGTAACCACCATAGAATAAACGATAAATAGGTGTTTTTCTCCAAACGCCAAAATGCCCAAATCGTATATTATACTTGTGACATGGTACCTGTTGTTTATAATATAGACAACACTAAAGGGTAGAGTGACTACTACTAGAAGTCCTAGAAAAATTAATCCACGTAAGTAATACCGGCCATAGTCCATCATTTTGATTCCCCTTATGCCAAAATATTTCCCTAGAATTCATAGAGATTTAGATTTAATTATTTCTAATTAGTTCAGACTAAATTTCTACTTGTGCCTGAATTTAGAATACAGTAATATAATAAATATATATAAGATTCGACCTAAGAATATAATTATCGTTTAATATACTGATAATCTATAATTCAGTATTTCAAAAAAAAATCGAAAATTTTCGAAAGCTACTGTTCCATGATACAACATCGGATATCCTCACTTGGTTGAATTTGAAATTTGCATTAAGTATAAAATATTGTTGCACCAAACTACCTCTTGGTAGCCAAGACTTAGTCTAAGCAGAGTGCCAAGAAGTAGAATGATCGCATTTTAGCACAGATTTCAAAGTGTACCACTTTCATTCAAATCCAAACCCCTTACTTTCATGAGATTCTGCGACATTACGTGTAACGATGATTTAAAATTGTAGGTTATTTCAAAAACAATAAATTTTAATTTTAATTTCTGCTAGTCGTAGATATATTTGAAATAAGAGCTTCAATAAGGGTTTTGAGAAATTTAATTAACAAGTATATCAATAAGATTTATATGCAAATACCTTCACTAGAAAAATTGATTATTTAGATGTAGCATAGAAATATTAATTACATTTATTCAAAATTGAATCTTAGAAGAAATTGGCGAAATAAAACTTACTTATTCATATATGTGTATTTTTACTCAAACGTATTGAAAATAATTTATTAATTAATAATTGAAACCCCCACCTAATTTTTGGTTGAGATTGAATATACACGTAAAAACGTTGGAGACTGCTTGCGGGCTAAACAGATGAAATATAAGTATAAAAGTAGCATTTAAAAGAATTAATCCAATAGATAAGAATAAAACGCGTTCATTGAATGGGATGGTATTTGTGTTGTAAATGTCGTATACCACGCCGAGCATAATCAAAAGAATTTGAAATAAAACAAAAACAATCTGCAAAGCCTGTGCCAAAACTTTTCTAGATCTATCCTTGTAACGAATCAGCTCAATGTTATACGAGTCCTCGGCAAACATATAGTAATTGGTTGACAAATTTGTGTAATAAGCTAGATATAACACACAAATACAGTCTAACGTCTAACAGTCTTATTTTTTGAGAAAAACATCACTAATTGAAATGGAATTTAACTTTTTTACGTTGAAGAGCAGGAAACTTTTGTATTAGTTAGTTATTTTTTATTCAACCTTTGGCTATGCCTATGTCAAAACTAGGTAAAGAAATATTGGGTTAAAGCTATAAAGAAATACAAATATTAGCTTTCTGCTGATGCAACGAAATAATGTCTGCTGATAGTGTTTGCTTTATCCGAATCATGTTCCAGTGACTTAAATTTTTGATGATGGACCCAAAACCTACTGCAATTACCTACTTTTATAAATTTTAAAATTGTTATTATTTTACGTGAATGGCAGGAGATTTAAAATTCAGCAAATTCAGACCAATCTATGTTATTGAAAACTTTAACTTGTGAGTTGTCGTAGTCCAAAACTACGACATTCTATGCTTTCAAAAATTTGCCAACTTATACTGGAAAGTTTTTGTCACACTTGCCTTGGCAGAGTATCAAGTTATCCGACAAAGCTTCATGATTGATGCTTACATTTTTTTATTAGGGTTATGGCTCCCTTCTGACACGAAGCCAATGGAGCCCTTGATGATAAGTCTCAATGTACTTTACAGAATTGCTTGATAGGAGTTTGATTGATGTTTACATTTCTCGAATAATGAACTAATCGAGATCTTATGTTAAACAAACTAGATCATTTTCCAAAATAAATTAGTGATTTCAACTTAACAGGTTTTAATATGTTGAGTTAGCTACATTTCTCGCTGTCTGTTTGTCCTTCAGTCCGGCAACATTTGTAATTCAGTTTTCAGATATGTGTTTTTTGATATCCAGTCAAGTCCAATAATACCGTTCTCTGACTATATGAAAAATTATCAGTACAAAAACTTGTTCCTGTTATAAGAAGGAAAATTTGTATAGGGTAGTTTTCTCTGTTGACAAACAAATTCACTTCTAGCTGCAAAAGTAACATTTCAAGTTCAAATGCTATTTCTGCAAAAACAAGAATTCATCATCGTAATGGAAGTATTTTGTTACAAAAACTGAAATCTTACAGATAAAGTTCAATACACACTCTCTACAAAATATTATAAAAGCACATAGGAGTCCTGCTAATATAATCATATTTACTCCAAATAAAGTACTGATTGAAAGACTGCTAGTTCTCTCATTTGCTCCATTTACCAAGGAACGTACTTGATTTTTCAATGCGGAGTTTGCATTTCGATTTAGCCAGGTTGACCCATCCATTCTATTGTTCTCTAAGTCCTTTTCAATCCAAAAATCGTAGAGTCCTCCCGCCAAAAACTTTGAAATAACCCAGTCAAAGTCAGTAGTCAACGGCGACCCAATGGGAAATGCCCAACCGATGTCAAAGTACACATGGGCATCATTGCTCTCCACAAATAAATTAGTACTAGTTGTATCCAAAGACATGTTTTGAGCCATTGCAAAATCTGCCGCAGTAGTATAATCTATGCAGGCTGAGTCCTCATTCATTAGTGCAAGTATTAAACACTCTCCTGAAGAATTTACAAATTTGGCCTTTCTAAACAACTTCTTGTGCGTAGGATCAGTGGAAGTTGCCAAATATTGGTAACCAACTCCACCATAGTCCCTAAAATATAGCGTATAATCTGAATTCACTACTTCGTGTTGTGTTTTTGGAATTTCCTTTAGTATTGAAGGATTTGTAAGCGAGGATATTAGTTTAGAACGATACGCTGTTCCAATTATTACAGAAAATATCATCCACTGACAAACAATAAAGCGAGTGGTTGTATTCTTCCAGTAAAATAAATTTGTATCTTGATCTACAACTATTTTCAAAATTTCAGCAATTTCCTTTAAATCGACTTTGTTTCTTGTCCCTGGAGTGTCAGCGTATTCCGTGTTACGACTGGTCAATGTTAGTATTACAAATATTAGCATGAGAACGGTAAATAACAACCAAAAAACCGGAAAATGAGCCATATATTGAGTTCCATCGAAATCCGGTAGGAGGTCGGCGGATGTAAAATACTCGAGTGTAACGGTCAAAGGTCAAAGTGAAGTCAGCCAGTTGTGCTCGCCATAGTGATATACCAATTAGTACAGCAAAGTCAACTTTTCCTGATACTAAGTCTCCTAGTGCTCCTGTAACAGTTCCGTTTTCTAATTTTGTGCCACTTGCACCGCCATTGCTACCATACGCCAAGTCAAATGTAAAATTAAGCATAAATGCCGATGCACGCAACATTTGGTAACTGGGTCCGCCACCATTAACGATACGCGGCCCAGCACCGTAACCAATGTTTGCATTTACACTCACGACTCGCATCCGCTCCGGTGTCCGGGATGCCGACACTAGGAAATTGTTACCAGAAAATGGATCACGACATGGTTTCTCAATATGACTGCATTTTGTTGCCCAAGTTCCGTCACAGCTAACTATAGTTAAAAATCGGAACTTTTTTGACAGCTGATAGTGGTATACAAATCTTGGTTCAGTATTACTTTGAAGGAGTAAGACAATGTGGTCAAAATTAGGGCGGAGCATTTGTAAGCGAGCTAGCATTTCAGCAACTCTCAAGTTATTGCTTAATCCTGCAATTATAGCTATTGAACACGATGGTGTAAACTTATGGCTACTTCTAAAACAAGCGCCGTATTCACAACAGTTTTGTGTATAATTCGGTGACCTTAAATAAGGTAAAGTTTGATTACCGCTTTTGGCGGAATCGTAACACACAAATTCATATGTAGAGCCACCTCGTGAGATCGACTGTAGTGTTGAATCTGTGATGCTATTGGAATCTTCAGCAATGAACATAAAACTTGCTTTGCAGTAATGATGCTGAAAAGTCTTAAGTAGTGAAGGACCTAGTTGTAAATACTTATCTTGCATAATACACTTCGAAACTTTGCCAGAATACACATTTTCGGAAAGAGTAAGAAGTAGTAGCATTGTCAGCATTTTTACTCAACTAAAATAATGGATTGTAAGCCAATGTCATTTTGGTAACTGAGTTTTTCATACTTTGTCAATCAATGTACAAAAATTGTTGCCACCATCAAAAAACTGTGATGGATTTCATGGATTCAGTGACGCAATGGTATCGGTGTTCAGCTAGCACTATAAAGTTTCGACACTGCAATCAATCATCACAGCGTTTTTTTTGCTTATGTTACATAAAACTTTTCTTGAGTAGTTATTATTGATGAGTTCCTACGAGCGTGATGTAATTTTAAGCAACAGTTCCTATAGGCTATTAGTTCTAAATTATTGAAGTCCAAAATGTGAATAAAAACAACAACAAATTGTCTAAACAATATCCGAGCAGGATTGTACATTAATATCTTTATATCTATATTATCAACTTTAAATCGAAATTTGCAATCTGCATTTGTCAGTGGTGAAAGGCAAGTCAGCCTTTTGAAAACGAGAAATCAGCTTAAAATGCCTATCTGAATTGTCAAATTAATGCGACTCATTTTTATGTCAAATCTGAACTATAATGTGACCTTCATCAAATTGGCATACATCTACTTGTATCTTGATGTATAAAACATTAGTATTGATTTTCCGTCCAGCCACTAAGCTACTTCAAATACTAAATGAAAAAAAAATAACAAGAACAAAACACAGCAATTATTTTGGAGCAAAGTTAATTTGACATTATGAAGTGATAAATTTTGGGGCTAATCAAAACCATTATTTATTGCGGCTTTTGTGCCAAATGTTTAAATTTAAACTTGTTTAAATTCAAATTGTACGCTTACCCTGATATAAATGCTTTTAACAAATAGGGTGATCTTTTAGGTAAACCTACAAAAACAATTTGTTTAATTTGAAGCAATTAGAAACTACCAAATATACGCTGATTTAATAAATTTCAATGTAGGTAAAGGAAAACAATTATTCTTAAATTAAAAAGCACCTTTTGCAGGTGATCAAAAAACTTTACAGCTGCACGCTTCGACAGGTTTAAGAATGTCCCAATTTTTAATACTGTTGATTACGAATTTATATCTTGCTAAAAAGCAACTCCTTCGAAACACTTGCGGACACATCGCTATCCCAGTTCACTTAAAGTTACTGTAAACTTTTGCCTTTGCGCTAATATTATTATTTTAAACATTCAAAGTTAAAGTTAAATTATTAGTTCATGGGAAAAATTCAGGTTCATGAACTTTTGATGCTACAAACCCCATTCCTTGTCCTTTTCCCATAACATTCGCAAAACTATGCAATGTATGGAAAAATTTTACTATCGCGAACTAATTTGCAAAATTAAGCCAATTTTTTCCAACACTTTTGGGACCATTTTGAACA
>JAQFYP010002058.1:0-13596 GCA_034694865.1 Bilobella braunerae | reverse complement strand
CTATCGCATCCCAGTGTGTGGACATTCCAAAATATGTTGTTCGACAGACTCGAAATTTTCCACAAACGTTTCCAATCTATTGTGCATGCAGGCTTAGCTGAGTATAGCGAAATGTACTTCTATTTGCAAAGTGACCTAAAAGAGCCAGTTCAAATTGGCAATGAATTCAGAGCACTCTCAATGGAGAGTAATCTCTCGCAGTCGACTGCTGCATTGTACACACTAGCAATTGCGGTAACACTGGCAACCTTTGGGTTGGAATTTGCTTTTAACTATGTCACTTTTATGTTTCTGAAGCTGGTGGGAATGCCAAGAACAATGTATTAGTTTCGTACACTTTAAGTCAATCGGAGCAACATTTGTTACACAACTAACCTTGCCATACTTTCTAAATATCTGCACTCAAATTATTTAACTCATCATTTTGATTAATCATCATGGTAGAATCCAAGGCAAGACAAAATCGATATGAACGCGAGAAAAGTATTCTGCACAATTTTTACGGAATAGCATTTCACAGTTTAAAATACCTGAAAGCAGATTAAGTCAGCAGTTCACCAATTTCTAACAGGTAGGAAAGGGTAGATCGTGGTTTATATATATATATATATATTAATAAAGTTTCGTAGTTTTGAGTAGTGGGAATTTTCACTATGTTAAAAAAAAATTTCATAAAAGTATTATTTTGAAATTTTTTCAAAAAAATTGGAGCTGTACACGACTGAGGCACTCCAGGTTAGCGTAAGTTACGTGGGCGAGAGAGACTGTAGAGATATAGTGCAAGTGCAAGTGCAACCGTTGCAGTAGTTCAAAATTGAGATTGCACGGCATTTGCAAGTTTCATTTTATTCGGGTGACTTAAAAAGCCTTTGCTAACTTGGAGGTATAACCCAAAACTTCTTCATTGATGAAATTAAGTTCAACGATTTTGCTTTATTAAACCAGGTGTTGTTTTACAGTAACAATTTACTGGGTACACATTCCATCAAACAAAAACGCAGGGTGACCGGGGCTAAAGTGGTTTGTGTAAAATTATTTATTTTCACCCTGATAGAAAAGTAGAGTAATTAATTTGTAGAAGTGAAAATACCGGACGACCTGGGCTAAATAACAACATTTATATAATAAGAAATACCTCGTGGACCGTGGTCAGGCTCTATTGCGCATGCGCGAAAACAGACTCGAGAAATGGAGCTATTTAATTGGCCAATTATGCTGCCACAAAATAAATTATATGGGAACAATTAAATATCCGTTTTATTACGGATAGTATTATTACTGAGAAGGTAATTATCGCATTTATATCGTTAAAAATCAATTTTCAGTTGGTTAATTGTAATTAAAAAACCACGCGTAAGTTTAATCCCCATTTTAGGACGGGTTGGTTACCATTTTTTCCGCCGCTATAGTAAACCATTTTATATACAAGCATAGTATTTAAGAATACTTTTTATTGAGAATTTACTATATGTCTGCGAATGATTTATTACACTTAGAATAGATTCAATCATATTACTCCGCATACCCCGCAACCAAAAGAAATTCTCCCACATCTTTTCCATAGTAGGATCCGATTACAATGCTGACCGCAACTTGCAAATCAGCTTTTTTCAATTTCAGACTTGGTAGTTTTTTTTTAATCTAGAAATGTAAAAATAAAAGAGGTTTCTCGAATTTAAGTTGATTTTATTGGATTTTGTAACTTGGCGAAATTAGACCCAATTTAAGATTTTTGCGATTTGTCTTTGCAATTAATACCCGGTAAAACTCTTTCGCTAGAGTTACGCCCTTTAGATATCAATCGTTTGCTGCAAAATTTTAAAAATCGATAAAGAAATCACTCGCTTTCAACCGCTTTGTAGCCTGAACGAGTTACGTCTTCTGGTAAGTTTTAACATGGGTAGATCGAGAACAGTACCATTAACATATTTTTTTTCTAAAAAAAAATCTGGGTCTCGATTGCCGGCAAAAAAGCAAGGAGACCTTCGCCACTGATCAACTTTCATGCCCCGTTCATTGTGGTTAACTTGATAAGTTCTAACTTTTAAAGTATGATTGTATAATAATAGCAACGCTAGCTTACATTGTCGTTGTCCAAAATGGAAACATATCCCACTAGGCCGCTTTCCGCATGAACATAATAGTCATCAGTGTATGGTGTTGTTGATTGCGTAAACACTAGCCCTGGAACCGAAGCAAAGTGTATGTTGGGTATAGGTGAAGTTGTGCCTCTAACGCGCAGGTACTCTATGATAGTCTTGGATTTTTTTATTGCAGAAGATTCATTACCTTTGTCAGTTAGTTTTACAAAACAGGCATAGTACAATGATGATGACCATGGGGTCATTAGCGTTTTCCAACCCTCGGCGGCGCTGCGATGTGAGATATATGCTTGTAGAAAATCGCACACCTACAACATAAATTATATCGTGTAAGGGATAATGTTAAAAATTAGCGGCTTAATTTAATTGTTTGTTTTTTTTCAATTTACCTTTGTAGTGTTTTGTGGTTCGGGCAGCTTGATGCCGTAGAAGTCAGCATTCCCTGCGGTGGCGTCAGGAAGATACTTCACTGCCAAACTTGAACAAAGAAACGACCAAAAAATAACGACTGGAGAAACGGACATCATGGTAAAAGCAAATAATTGTTCAAACGTGGTGTTTCGCAGTTAAACTGTATAGTTTAAAGTAGCTGGCACAAATTTCACTTGTGAATTAGAATATAAATTATTGAAAAATAGAGATTAAAAACTGAGATGTAGAGTGGCGTTCACAGAGCAGTATTAAATAGTATCCACCTACGTGTATTCGATGACAAGCTTGTTAATATTTGGCTCTAAAACAACAGTAATAGAGCTGCGCCTTTTTGGACAAAATTTAGAATAGCGATGCTCCGTACTACCAAGTTTGTAGTTAGTATAAACGTTATCCTTATCATATAGAGTTGAAGCTAGTTTGAGCTAAATACAAGATTAAATTAGTTTACCTCTTTATGATGTACACTACATGTACCTATTCCTTTATAAACATGTATAAGAAATTATATTTTTACTAAATTGAATACACAAATGGTCACATCACAATTCTAGCAAACTTCTTTTAAAGTAGGAAAAAATTAGCTAATGTTGCGCGTTCTAACACTGGAGAAATATTAAAGAGCCCCCCAAAAAATTGTTGCATGAAATTTCGGAAACTTTTCAAACAGATTACGCTTGAAATTTAAAATTTAATTTTAGTAACTTTGGAGTGTTTGTTTAATGTTACTCTATTACAGGGTTTGAAAGCTTTGAGAAGTAGACTTGAACCAATTTAATCATCAGCTAAAAGCCGTATTGGATTTTGTGATACACGTGTAAAAATTTGCTATTGCTTTTCCTTGAAGTTTAGTAGCGACAGATCTGAAGACCTATCGTATATAAAATAAAACGTCGTATTTTCTAATAAAAATTTTAGACACGAGAAAAACACTTTCCATACAAAGTTTACTAGTTCGTAGCTGCTCAGGGATTCTGACGCAGGAACTGTTTTTCAAGATCTGCGTCAAAGTGTAGAGCTAACTCAATTTGAATTAATTTTTCAAGTAAGTACTCTACAGTGAGACACCCTTATAGTTTTAAACATTAAAGTTTTCAGCGGACAGGCTAGGTTTATTGTGCAAATAAAATCACTTATTCCTTGCATCTTACAAGCTAATTTCACACACAAACATCTGAAATGTAAAAATGCAAATATTAATTGCATTTCGAATTTATCATACAAAGTTAGTGTATTTGTTTCATTTCATCACATGTTAATTCTTTCGCAAAATTTGAAACATATAAAAAGAAGTAAAGTCCGGAATACAAAATTACACGGCAACTATCAATAAAATTTGGACTCAATTCAACCAACTAGAACAAAAATTCTTCAATTTTTTTATTTACATTATTAATGTTTTTACCTTTGCTTTTTTACATTCGCTAAGCTAACATGCTTGTGCGTGTTAGTGTGCGGGCTTACTCCTCGGAAAATTCTGAGGAGTGAGACGCAGGAGGTTCTGCTGGGTAATGAACATGGGGTTGAACACCTAGAAACTTGTGCACAGGCAGAAGCTGAACACCACATTACACATACGAACCCAAGTGCATCATCCATGACCACAGCTTTCCAGGCATCCACTCACCACTACCACGCCACCACTTACCACTTTTGTACTCTTTACTCTTTTTCTATTTTTTGCTGGTGTCGGGGTGTCGAACCCGGAACCTGCCCGAGTTAGGAGGCTTTAAATCCCCCGGACAACGAGCCGTGGACATTATTAGTAGTGGAAGCGAAGCAAATGCTACTTTATGTTTTCGCTTTGCTCGTCCGTCCGTCCGTCCGAGCAGAATTTATATCTCAGGAACTACTCAACATATCTCAAAGAGGTTTGCGGGATAAGTTCTTTGATATCCGACCCAGTTCAATTTTATTTAATTTGACTGGAAGTTACCCCCATGGTGATAATAGGTCATGGTGAATGACATCCTTCTATGACAACATGGAACATCACATCTACAAAAGTTGTGTCTCTTATATAGGGGAACAACATGTGTATAGGATACTTTTGTCTGTGGCTTCCCAATGACCCTCAAAATGACTCCTTGTCCTCAAAATGACATTTCAAGGTAAAACCCTGCTTTTGCATGAAACGAAAAGTTATGATAGTTAAAATGACTCCAGAGCCCTTCTTAACCTTGAAAACACTTTTTGACCTAAAGTTGACTTTACAAAATCAAACCCTACTTTTGCATAGAACGTAAAGTTATGATAGTTTAATTGATCCCAGAGCCTCCTTTGACCCGAAAATTACCACTTGACCTCCAAATTAACTTTCAAGGTCAATACTACTTTTGCATAAATCAAAAAGTTATAATGTTTCCGATGACCCTTGCGACCCCTTTCACCCCAAAATGAACAATTGTCCTCAAAATGGCCTTGACTTGACCACCGAAAACCAGGAGTTCTATTTTTTAGTCTTATGATTTTAATGTTTTTCTAATTCTAATATTTATACTTCCGCTACTGGATGACCCCGGTTTATTAGTAGCGGAAGCGAAGCGAATGCTACTATGTTTTCGTCTGTATGTCCGTCCGTCTGTCCGTCTGTCCGTCTGTCTGAGTATCACGATTATCTCAGGAACTACTCAATATATCTCGAAGCGGTTTTTGGAAAAATGTTCTTTGATATACGACCCAGATCAAGTTTATTTTAGTCTGACCGGAAGTGATCCCTATCAAGGTTAAAGGTCAAGGTCAACAATATCATTTCATGACAACATAGAAAATGACTCTTATATAGGGGAACAACATTTGTATAGGGTATTTTTGTCTGTGTTTTTGCCCCCCCCCCGATGACCCACGAATTGACCCCTTACCAAATTGACCTTTCAAGGTTAAACCCTACTTTGGCTTGAAACAAAAATTTAGGATGTTTTCGATGACTCCTGCGACTTCTTTCACCCCAAAATGTCCAATTGGCTTCAAAATGACCTTGACTTGACCTGCAAAAACCAGGGCTTCTATTTTCTAGTCTCATGATTTTAATATTTTATCTAATTCTAATTTTCCTACCTCCGATACTGGTTGACCGTTTTACCACGGTTTATTCCTACTAATAATAACACTCAGTTCATTGCGTCATAAACTAGTTACTTCGCCTTACTGTAAACACATTGTTTGTCGGAGGCGAATGTAAATTTCAATTTTTATCAAGCATAAAGTAATAATTAGGACTGAAATTATATACATTATACTAGCAAGAAAGCGCGGCAAGGATTTAACTAAACATTTTTTTTTACCTATAGTATTTTTGTAATTTAATCAAGTGACATTTGACTTTAAAAAGTTATTAGTATTATTTGAATGAAAAACAAAATTTTATTAGTAGAAGGAGAGTCTGGTAACATTAGAAACATCTCAAAGTTTCTTGCAAAAGTATGGTTTCAACTTTTTATGTCATTTTCAGGTCATTAAAATAGGTTTCCTAGGTCATCCAAGTCAACTTAACCTTTCGTTTCATGCAAAAATTGGGTTGACCATGAACGGTTTTTTTTAGGTCAAATGGTAATCTTGTAGGTCATAGGGGTCACAAAGAAAACGTACTCTTACAAATTTTGTTCCCCTTCGTACAAGGCAAAAATTTTGACGGGTCATTTTGCACGTTGTAACCTAAAACTTAAACGTATCATGATATTCTTGACCCTGAAATTTGACCTCCACGAAGGCGTCAAGCAAAAATATACTTGAACTAGCCGGATATCAAGAAAGTAGTTGGCGGTGTTGGAGTAGTGGTTATAGCTTCTATCTCTTCCCACTAGTAAGCATGAGAACGGGGGTACAAATCCCACGATCAGTCACAAAAATTTGGCTTTGTGCTTAAAAATTTACCTTGTCTCTGACCTTGGGGGATTCTTTGGAAATATTAAAAAAATTAATAAAAACAACAAAGTAAGATTGCTCAAGAAATGCGCTATAATTGCAAGCAGCATTGGGTGCCAGAGTTGCTGTTGCTTAATTGCAATAGTGCCTAACATTGTATGATTTCTGACATACTCAGTTTATTTCATACTATTAGTTCGATAACTAAAGTTAATAGTATGTAACTATATATGACTAGATTTTGTCACAAAAACAAATTATACAGCTTTACGTAACTTTAAACTTTTTATTTATTAGAGCTAACCGTACACTTTTTTGGTCAAATTTTGTGGACAGGAGTTAGCACAAGGTAAGAAGGTAAATAAAAAATTTCACTAACACGCATGTAAAACAAACTACCTCTAATTTCGATAAGCTCGAAGTTGGTAGAGCAAAGTATTTTTACGTGCAGTCGATGTAGAAGACTTTAGAAATAAGCCTCTGGTTGTGAGCAAGGGTGGATATTTCCAATTGTTACGTTATGGCGTTAGGTGGTAGTGACGTGATATTACGAACTTAAATATAGGGATCCAAAAATAGGAACTTCAAATAGGGACACAAATGTATAGGAACACGAGTAAAAGAGCACGTTTATAGGAACAAGTGAGCTTATATCCAAAAATTATGACATAGCAATATGGCTACATGATCATATCTCTATGTCCTCGAGGATATAGCGACATAAGATATTCCTTTAGACACGTGGATTTGACCTCCAAAACAGGAACACAGGAATGTATACATCCAAATGTCATACTCATAGATATTTGGCGTCGTTTTAAAGCAGTCTATTCTCATTGGCTTTAATATGGCGTCATGACGCCAAACTTTCTTACAACTTTGAAACTTTAATCTTTGCTTAACAACTAAAAACAAATATGGGCAAATGAATTACAATTAATTTAAGAAAACCAATAAATATGCAACTTATGCAACTAAATGAGAAATAAATGAACCGAAATACCAATGTTAAAAAAGAATGCAAATTTAAAAATAGTTTAGGTACAAGTACAATTAACCTTGATCCCTACTTTAGCCTTTCAATAAATCCCCCAAAACGAAAGTTAAATGGCTATCGTCAATACAGTATCAAACATCACTACTTCAATTTCGACAGGATACAACTCTTGATATATACTGCCAATCATTTAATAAATTGGAAATTTATTCCGGAACACATCAATTCAAGGTTTTGTTATTTATTTAAAAATATTTATTATATCTATTATATTTTTGAATGCCGAGAAATATATATTCACAAAGCTTACTTGAAAGAAACATGTCACTTCAGAAATTGGACTTTGGAATGTTTGTCTTAAAATTGTTTACGCAAACATACGATTTATTCTTGATAATAATAACTACATAAATGCATTTTAGAAAACTAATGTAGCGCTAATTCGAGTTTACTGCTGTCTACTGTCGCTTGACAAATGCCTTATTCCATTTTACAAAACTTCATTCGCCACTAGATGGCTCTCCAATTGATTTTGTATTGACAGTATACAGTTACGTTTTGAGATAGCTATTGCTAAGTTTTTGAATACTAGTAAATTTGTCCCTCCTAAGACACCCTTCCTAAACAGAGGATATGGAAATTACCTGATAGGTTTCCCAATAGCCTTGAGGTAATCCTAAAGACAACCCTCATTTGCATAGAGTCACCTACGGAAATCAACCAAAAGCTACGGCCGTACCTCATTTTGGGTCGGTGTCCTTGTCTTTTGTTCTTTAAGCCCGTAAAACAGCGGAAAGTTATGGATAGTTGTGCCTGTTTGATGACAACATCTATGCTAATGAGTCCCTTATCCCTACCACATCCCTATTCTTCCTTTCATGTTGACCATCCGCTTTGCGGGAACGTCAGAAAACGCTCCTTTACCTTTACCTTCTAGTACTTGTGCAATGGTGAATGACCACGGCTATCCGTGTGAATGAACACGATGTGTTTCTTATTTAGTGTGCATGACACAAGTACTTTACGATTAGTAAGAAAATTACATTTAACGTATGTAAAAACTTTCATATTCATATTCAGTATTAAATATATTTGCTAAACAAATTCATATAATAATGCAATTTGTTTTGCTATTTAGCTAGTACTTCATATTGAGATTGTGTCACAATGTAGTCAAACTAACAAAGTAACTCGTTAAGCAAAGTATCATATTAAGTGTATTTGCTCTTGTATATTTGTGTGGTAAGAAACAATTACAGTTACTCCTTTACTGTAGGAAGACGCACTATCACATTTAAGGTTCCTATCGTAAGTGAGTACTTTAATAATTAGAAAAAAATAAGTTTAATAAGTTTAATAAGTTGAAAAAATATAGTATGGAAAATACGTCGGGCCTCCTCTCCTACCCTGCAAGTATTTTCAAACTTTCAACAAATCTCGAGTAGAAGAAAATAGAGTTTGAACTTAAAAAACAAGCTCTCAATCGTCAGTGTTCCAATTTTCTGAACTTTCGAAAACTTCGTCGCTTAATCAAAGTCCCTAAATTATCATTTTTATAGGTAACACATGACAAATAGGTTTTTTATAAGTTAGTTTTGATGAATTATTATCATCTTATATTAAAAGCAATCGGTCACTATTTTATAAGCTAAAGAAAAGCACCCGTTAAGGACATAAATGATACACTAGAATCCTACATTTTTAAAATTTAATGTTTGAAACAATATGCATTCATGTACAATAGAAAATAGTTTTTTTTATAAACAGACAAAATGTCGCTGGAATTTCTTTAATGTTCTCTAATGTTAGTGTGACTTTTTAAGTAAGCAAATTTTCTTCGCATATTTTAAACTTTAATCTTTGCATTTTACAAGGGAGTCGAAGCAGTTAGTTCAACTTATTAGTCAGTTATATTTAACTATTTATTGTAGAAGTACTCCAGAACAATCTTACCTATTTTCAATATCAAAATTGAGAACCGCTAAAAGGAGCAAATAAACTATTTAATAAATTCAATTTGTTTGAAATAACTAACTAACTTTGTTGTTATCTTTAAATTTAATACTACCAATAATTATTGTACAATTATTTTAAGCATGAAAGAAAATTACTCGCAACAAATTGACTTAATGTGAAGTTTATCCTACACTTAAGTCTTACAGCCAAAATACTTGTAAAAGCAGAAGTAAGGAACTCTACATAAATGTCACTGTCACTAAAAATGGTCGAATTATTTAAATACAATATGTAGATTTTAACAAAGCATCCACAAACATAATTAATTCTATAACCCTATTTATAACATCATTACTTAGCAAAGTATAACTAACTTATAAATTACCAAACAATCGTGTTCTAAATTCTTGGTAATGACGTTTCACTCATTATTTGTATTAGAATTGTTCCTCTATAATTATGGTCATCAACAAAACGCTGCCACTGTTTCCTCCATTGTATTGTATCCAGTCGTAAATTTGTAAACCGGCGAGAACTCTCTTGAATTCAAATTTTGTATTTTTGTTGATTTCAATTTGTCGTTGTATCTAGCAAAATGGTAATTGTAGTTGAAATAATTATTACATTAAGTAATAATGGCGCTTACTTGACTGCTTTTCCAAATTTTCTCAACAAAGAAATTTGCGCCAAAATAGTAGTGGTCCGTATACATGTCGAAACATATTTTTCTTTCATTTTTGTACGTATCGGCGTCTGGGGTACCGTAAAATACGCGTTCAATTTCCAACAACTTACCATTTAAGGTAAGCTCTTGTACTTCAACCACTGAATCGTCGGTTAGAAACTCGTCCTTCGTCTTGTTTAAATCTACCCTCAAAACACAAAAGAGCCCGTTATACGTGTGCGGGAAGCGTTCATATCTATTTGGCCCATTGTGGTGAGCAACAAATCCATTTTCGTAAAAGTTGAACTACAAACCAGCAAAGTAATTAGATACCACTAGGAAATTTAAATGATATTTAATTTGTTTGTAGTTTGTTTCAGTTTACTTTTTTTGACTCCTTAGTATCCAGTTTATTGGCAGAAAGTTTTTCGGGAGTGCTACACTTATTTGCAAAATAAGCACTAACAGAGGTATAGTGTGCTGTCAAAGCCAGGGGCACAGAAACTAAAACAAGTAGAAATGCAGTTAAACACATAATTGACTTCAAGCAACTTATCAACGCTACTGCTTGTACTATACTGGCAATCGGCATTATAAATACTATATCGGTCTCAACGAAGTCCAACGATTGCGCGACATGTCGTCATTCTAGCTACTATTCGGCTATCTCTCAACTTTTTTAACAATTCCAATAATTGTTAATGTATTGAACAGATGCAACTACAAATATATTAGGCCACTATTATTTACTTTTAATGAATAAAATTTTAAAACCTTGTAAAACTGCAAGTCTGGTGCTAATTGTGGCCTATACTAAATAAACAAAAAGTCAGACGGAGTTGGATTGGTGGCTAAAGGCTACTATGTGTCCAGAAATTTCCAGCCTCAGAACGTGGTTTCAAAACCCCCAGACAAGTAGGCCTTTGTTATTGGTTTTTTACTTCAGGAATTGCCTAGCCCAAGACCTTGTGTATGCCTCTTTCTTTGTGATTAGGTTGCACAATCAGAGTATATGGAAATTATCAGATAGCTATCAAAGCTTAACGATAAGCTCAAAGATAACTATCAGAGCTTTTCCAGTAGCTATGTGAGAATTCAGAAGGCTACTCTCATGGTGTCATGCATGCTAATGACTCCTTCCTTCCTTATTCCTATTCATGCCTTTGCATGTTTACGAGCCGGGATGCGGGAATGTTCAATAACGTTCCGATATCTTTACTTTTTCCTGCGTCCTTTAAGTTATTAAATAAATTTTTAATGAATCATGTGAAATGCGTTATAGTTTATACTTTTTAAAACTTTTGTTTATCTTCTAGACTTGAAACAGCTTTCTTTATAGAAACAATATTTCCTTTTTTTAATTGTAATTTTTACAACACACAAGCAAACTGCAAACTTTTATAATTTCGATTTATTGCAAAATAGTTCAAATGTGTTTATATATTATACTTAATATTGCTATACTATAGTGAATATAATTGTGATTTAAGATTAATACATGATGTATAATTTTTGAAATGGCTTGTGAATAATAAATTTGGCTGAAAATTTCTTATGCGTTTTTGGTTAGTGAGCTATGTCAATTATCGTTGTCGCAGGCGAGCTGATTTGAGCTAGGAATTAGCTAGGCCGACATTGACATTTGCATTTTTCAAATTTTGCTTATTTATAGTTTAATCATGAATAAATTGGTTGTTATTACTTACTTGTGTGAATACTTATCAAATTGACGTACGGCGGGCTAGATTTTGCGTAGCAACTTTTGAAATATACAAAATTCAATTTCCAAAACATTGGTTTTACATTATAAGGGAAAACAACTCCAGCGTCGGTAATTAATTTGTTCCACTTAATACTTAGGGTTGTAGCAAGGCAAACATTTAATTTGACATGCAGCAATATTAATCATAAAGAAAAAAAACCAAATGCGTTTTTAATCATGCACTCCGGTGGCGGTGTCCCTTCCAGTCTCTCACTCAGAACAAAAATGCAATTATTATATTTGTGTAAATTTTATGCGTACAATGCGTCTAAAGTGGTTTAGATGTCGTTTGTTTAAAAAAAACCGTAGACATAGTAAGCTGGACTGAGAAATATCCAATAGTTGGAGGCATAAATTCGAACCATTTTCTCAAAACAATTTGGATGATAGAAAGCAATTCGGTTTACAAATAGTAATAAAAAATAATTTATACAAGAATGAGGGGGAAAGGAGGAGAGGGGAGAACAAGTAACTATCTTTTTGACTGCTTTTGAATAATTGTAAAGTTAGAAGGGTTGGTATGACAAACAATTAAGTAACTATGTTTTTCCAAATTGATTAGCCTCACACTAACATGCAACTTACTTTTGAAAACTGAAATGCTTGACAGCGTAGCAACATTGTACAAGATGTAAACAAGGGCACGGATTAGTCAGAATACACTGAAAAAAAATTCCGAGCCTCTTCAACATCAACAACACATCAAAATTGATATAGAGTTTTCAATTCTAACATAATAAGTTTATTTGTTGCAGTATATAAAGTCCACCTCAGCCCCCTCGCTCAGCAAATTTTAGACAATAAATGTAAAAAGATTGTGATTTTTTTTTTTAGTTTTTATGTATATTGTAAAGTAGAATGAAATGGCATATTGTGGAGGTTGTATAAAAAATTTTCAAGAATTTTTTTTAACTCCAATTGTGTTTTGTAGCAAGTGCAACTAAATCTTGTATTTAAAACTGTTATAAAAGTAATACTCCATATACTTTTTTAGTGAACTAACCAACGTTTACTTTTGGTTTGCTATACAAACTGTTTAATTGTGGTTTAAAAAGTTGTAATTAATTATTAGTTCCCAATTATTTGAAATAGAAAAGAAGCCCGTCCTAAGACGGGAGTACTAATTAATGATTAAAATAGCTAATGAGAACATTTTGAAGTTAAGATTGTGGTGATTCAAATCATCGTGACTTTTCGTTTCATGCATATGTAGAGTTTGACCTTGAAAAGTCACATTGAGGTCAAGGGGTCATTTCCTGATCAAAGGAGGCACTTGGATCATTTAAACTATCATAACTTTTTGTTTCATGCAAAAGTAGGGTTTGACTTTAAAAGGTCATTTAGAGGTCAAGGGGTCACTTCCGGGTTAAAGGGGCCTCTGGGGTTATTAAATCATCACAACTTTTTGTTTCACGCAAGAGTAGGGTTTGACCTTGAAAGGTCATTTGGAGGTCAAGGGGTCACTTCCGGGTTAAGGGGGCCTCGGGGGTTATTAAAATCATCACAACATTTTGTTTCACGCAAAAGTAGGGTTTGACCTTGAAAGGTCATTTAGAGGTCAAGGGGGGCTCTGGCGTCCTTAAAATCATCCCCACCTTTTGTTTCATGCAAAGGTAGGGTTTGACTTTGAAAAGTCATTTTGAGGTCAAGGGGTCATTTCCGGGTTAAAGGGGGCTCTGGGGTTATTCAAATCATCACAACTTTTTGTTTCACGCAAAAGTTGGTCATATTTAGCTTCAGCATTCGTAAGAACCCCTATTTACATGTAAAGCTCAACTTCCAAAAGTTAATTTTAGTTAATTGTTAATCATAATTAACT
>JAQFYP010002057.1:0-13596 GCA_034694865.1 Bilobella braunerae | reverse complement strand
CAAATTAATAATTTAAACAACCCTTTGTAGTGCTTTAAGTGCTTCTGCGTCGTCAAAGTTTTTTGCTAAATAAAAATCATTTCATGTATATAGGACAACGCGTTTTATCGGTTTGTATTAAAAGTAATTATCTATATCTAACCTCGAACCCACTTAACGAGATATGAATCCGATTTCATGTGCTTGGCCGAAAGCTTATCTCCAATAGATTGTCTTAACTGCAAAACAAATAAAAATTGAAACTCATTTTGCTCAATAACGAGAAAACCAAAACCGAGAAAACCAAAACGGAGATCGAACAAAACCGAGAAAAACTGAACCGAGAAAGAACCCATATTTTGCTGATGGCCTTCCTCGGTTTAGGTTTCACGGTGATTGTATCCTCAGAATTGCCATGGAACCGCTGAGTACAATTATTTTTTCTTAGGTTGTAAATCAAAGGCTAAATATTACTCTTACCTTGTCAACTGCTGCTTTTTCCTTAGCAGTAAGCACTGGATGCTTTGCGTCACAAAAAAGGAGGAGACCAAAGAAAAAAATATTACACCACAAGCGCATTATGTAAAAAAAACTCAAAAACTGTAAAGCTTAGCGTTAATTTAAAAGTGTAATTTAATGCGACCGCTACTGCTAGACTGCTTGCAAATAAATTATAAAGTTCTACATAAAGGCGATGAAATGAGATTGCTATTGGCTATTTACCAATTACACCGAAAACTATGCAAATGAATTCAAGAAAAAGAATTGTGGTAAACATCAAACAAACTTGTGTGCGGCCATGTGGAAGGTTAACAAACCTTATTTGAGTAAAGAAAAAAGGCTTTTATTGCATTTTTATGTAAAAGCCTTATATACAAACCGGTTTTATGAGGATTAGTTTTGACGGCATATAGAGTTTTTTAAAAAAAAAACTTAATGTGTTCAAAAAACGCTTAGAATATAACAGACAAGGAAATTATTTTTGATGTCCACTGAGTTTCATCACGTAACCCATTTTTATGGATAGTCCCAAGCGCCATGATTAATTTACAAAAATTTTCGCATACTAAAAATCATGTAATACGCAAAGGGCACTCAATTAATGCAGAATGGACAATGCAAAACGTAGATAAATAACTAACTAAATGTTTTTAATACTTATTTCCACCAAATCGAATTGAAAGAACTTCAAGATCAACAATTTCTGCAATGTTCTTTGTTCACTTTGTTTGATCAAATTCAATCACTTTTAAGGAATAAAATGGTGAAGCAGTCGTGAATGGTCTCAAGCGACAATTATTGGCTCAGAAATTGAAGGACCTAAAAACAATTTTTTTTAAATGTTAGCTGGCCTAGATAATTCTCATGTTTGTGTTAGTGGCTGGTTTCAGTCGTGAAATAAGTTTGGAAGTGAAAACATACATTTTTTGTTTCAGCACTTTGTGCTACTGTCCTGAATTAAGGTTCAATAAAGATTTGTTTCAATAACTTTTCACAATTTAATCTTGGAGTTATATTTTTTCTTGGGAGACCGATAAATGTGGTTCTTTGACTTTGCCTTGTTCCACCAACTATCAGTTTTTTTTTAAAATTAGGAGTTAATTAAAATTTCGATTAAAGTGTCTTACAATTTCTTACCCCACGATGTTGCAAAATGCTGGATTTGCTTCAAAAGGAACTTCGAAAATCCAAAGAAGGATTGCAACTTCACTTCCTGCATCTGTACAGAGATGGAGTTTCAATAATGCAGTGAAATACATACTATTGCCAATAAACATGACACCTATTTTTGCTGTCTTCAAAGCATTTCTTAAAGACTTTGTGACTTTCTAAACCCATTGTACAAGTTCGCCTGTGCTTAACGTTCCGCCCTTGTTCGTGTCAGCCGCATAAACAAAGGTCTCGTAGTCAATTTTTGGAATATTAGTGTCATGCATTTGAAGTGTTTTGAAGCACATGTGAAACTCTCCGGGTAATATGAAGCCGTCTTTATTTAAATAAAGTCTGCAACTAATATTTTGAAGAGTGCTTCCTTGTTGTGTTGCGTAAAAAAAAGTAGTTTCGGTACTTATGGTTAGTGACCAACATTCTTCGCCCAAGCGCAGTGTCAATAAAGTCCATGTAGCATTGCATATGAGCTGGTGTTCTCTCCCTCTTCATTATATTCAAATACAAATCCGGCATATCCGCGCAGCTGATGGCATCATCTTCTGAACCGTATGTCGGCAAAGTGCGATACATCTTGACAAACTATTCAATTTTTTGATTTGTGAAGTGAGGAGTTCCTCCTACGTTAGCTTCACTACACGATTCCATTTAAGGGGATCAGTGAACCGTTTGCCCCTTGAATAAAGTACGTTCAAGTGCAATTAAGTTAAAATATAATTGATAAAATATAATTAAGTCAATGTTCTGTTAATGTCTCAATGCCTTGTTCTAACGTTTGTATTTTATTCTACACGGCTTGCTTCCGCCGATTCCAAATAATTCCCCCGAACACCTGAAGTGTGCAGAACAATGGAGCCCCACCACAAAAGAGACCCCCAACCCTCAAATGCACCCTTCAAGGTCATTACATATGACGACAAAGTTCTTCCTGGAAAAGCGTTTTTCAAGTAACTTTTAAAAAATCAAATCATCCCCATTGTACTTTTTACGAAAACGTATCTGAAGGTGTTTTTGAGATTCAAAGTTTTGTTTTATTTGAACAGTAACCTTGATTTCCGACGAAAAACGTGGAAAGCGACAATGTCGCTCTGGAATCCGACGCTTCGGTTTGGACTGAATGAATGATCATGATCATGAATCCAAAAGTAGGTTCAAGGGCTTCTGCGTTCAAGGTCGTGAAAGAAAGGAAAACAAAGCAATTGGAAAATTCAAGCAAATGGAAGATAATATCGTAAAAGTTTACAGTTGCGGTCAAGGCAAAGACGTATAAAAATAATGAAATTTTTTTAATCTCCTCTTAATTAAATTGTGGTTATAATAATTAAGACAGTTAATTTTTAAATCCAAATGCTGGCTTCCACGGGGTCAAAGGTTATAACACGAACGTAACATTAGAATGGATTGCACCTGAAGAATTTACTGCAAAAATTATATTTACGTAAGTTTGAACAAAATTTTAGTGCAAGGAACAAGGCATTTTATTAAAATTTATTTTCTTTTGTAACAGTTTTTGAACAACCTTTGTAAAGAAGTAACATAAATTTTGAAGACAACGCTTATTTTAATTTAGGTTCATCACTGCTTCCCTGGCGCAGGCTCACTCTCAGGTCATGCTTATGCTTTTAGTTGTCTCCTTTAAGAGTCAGCCCTAAGTTAAAATTAATTTGGTTAAAAATTAATTTCGTTAAAAATTAATTTCGTTAAAAATTAAAAATTTTGATTGTAGGATTAATTGTAGTACTTTGGCAAAACATTTTCTAGGAAATCATCAAAGTTCCCCCTTGGGGAATAGTTTGCCACGACATAGTTACAATGCTTCGTAGTGCCATTGAGATTGCGCTTTACAGACTTTGCCAAAGCGATTCCCACATCAGTACTTTCTTTCCAGACCAATTGAGTAAAATGCACTGAATAGAAGCGATTCAAAGCAATCATGAAAAACCTTTGCGACAAAACAAGTTGAACAAACTTACAAATTTCTTTTGTCTCATCAAATGCGTATCCCCTGTAGGTATGATCATTTTAGGAATTTTCAGAAACCCTGATTCTGAATGCAAGAATTACTGAAAAACTTACGTTTCGAAATCGTAGTCTGAAATTTCATCATACCAGGCCTTTACAGGAATATCAGCGTTAACCGGCCTTGGAAACGAATTTGAGTCAGAATACAAATTTTCTCCAAGTTCAGCGCCTTCTAGCCCTGGGTTATGAACAACTCT
Organism: Bilobella braunerae; assembly: GCA_034694865.1. Lineage (NCBI taxonomy): Eukaryota > Metazoa > Arthropoda > Collembola > Poduromorpha > Neanuridae > Bilobella > Bilobella braunerae. Next base: position 9,730 of record JAQFYP010002057.1, on the reverse strand, counting down.
GTTCTTTTTAGTTAGTTCATTTGCATATGCTTGAGCAATTTGGCATAGCTAAAATTTTTGAAAGTTTTTACATGAAATAAAAAAAAATGAATTTTAAAATTACGCTCTCATTGTACACAAGTGGACCAGCTCCATGGAGCGCTCTGTACTCATTGTGCTTCTTAATCGCTTGTTCAATCCACTCCTTTGGTGTAGTGGATTCTACCTATCAAAAATCGTAAACAAATAATAAAAATTTCAAAATTTCAAATTTTGTCAAATTTTAAGGAATTAAAAAAAAAACTTACTTTTGGTAGACTATCCATCGCTTCAGTATTAATTGCAGAAATTTAAATTTTAATAAAACAAATAAAATAAGAAATGAATTTGTTCAATATTTTACTCCACCGTGTGGCTATTTCTTCTGCAGACTGTTCTGACTGTGGGGCCAACTCCAAGGTTTCCTGACTTTGCACCTGGCTGCGTCGCATCTTAATCAAGCTATCTTAATTATACTTAATTGTTCTAATTACGATGTATCAGCGTCTCGGTACAATCTATACCGCACAGGTGCCGGGTTTCATTATCCAAGGATTTTGATAAGTATGGTCTGGGGCTGGAACTCCCAAGTTTCCTGTTCTATTTGAGGCGCAAGCATTTACAAATTGAGCAAGATAAATCAATCTGTGGCTAGCGCTGCCCACTAATTAATGTAAAAATTAAAAGCGCTAATTAGTCTAGTTTTTGAAAAACATGTGCTGCCAGATCTAGAAAAACGAGAGCTAATTTTATTGGTGAACTCCTTTAAACTTCAAGTTTTTTTAATTTTAGAACTTTTGTAATGAATTAATGTAAAATGAAGACATCTCCAGTATCCGTTTCAATACACACTTTTGATGGGTTCATTTTTTTTCAAATCGCATATCTTCAAAAATTTTCGTAACTGGAGCAATTAACAGTAAATAAAGAGGTTTTACTCAAATTTAGAAAAATTTAGCGAAGCGTAAAGTCATCAACTAATTTTGTAATTGTTAATATATTGATATTTGTCGTAATAAAAAAATCGAAGTACTTCGAGAAAAAAAATCCGCTCCCAGATACGTGTACTCATACGCAACCTCTGATGATAGCTTACGATTTCCGCGCTTAACTTCTGAATTCTCATTCGATTGTTATTACCTTCTTCTGTTCCACCAACCCTGTAAGTTTAATGTAAAATCAAAATTTCAATTAATTTTCAAAATTTTGATTGCACGGTGTCAATTATAGTACATTTGTACCTTATCAAAACATTAACCAAAAATTCATCAAAGTTTTCAGTTGGGAAATGGTTTGCCACGACATAGATAGGATGCTTTCCATTGTTTGGGTTTACAGACTTGGCTAAAGCAATTTATACATCTGTTCTATTTTTCCAGAGCATTTGCGCAAAATGCACTGAAAAAGGGTTGAATTAAGTGATCATTGCAAAAGAATTTCTATTTTGCTTACAAAATTGTTTCGAGCCGTCTAATCCGTACTCCTTGTTAGCACGATTTTCAGTATCGCTGATTTTAAATGATTTACAAATTTATAGATTGCTTACGTTTTGAGATCATAAACACTACCGGAAAATCAGCGTCAAGTGGCTTCTCGAAGGAATTTGCTACGTAGTACGAATTTACTCTAGTTATAGAAGTGGATAACGCACAACATTGTGCAAATTGATTTGCATACATCTGACTAATAAGGCATAACTAAAATTTTCAAAAAAAATTTCATTAAAATTAAATCTTAAGAATTTTTAATCTAAAAATGTAAGTGAGAGATGACCGGCCACAAGCGTCTCATATTTTTAGTCTTTCTGCATGGCTGTGGAAGGCAGAAGGTGTCACCCCATTTAGGGCACCCTTAAAGTTTTTGTGACCTTACGTCAAGACACAACGAGCAAGGTCATCCGTGACCTGCAACAGAAAACATTTACTAGTCGTGCACAAAAGGTGACCTCGCTTGTTTCCGAATTGAATTCGCAAGATCGTGAATCTCAAACATCCATCCTTGAGTTTTTGGCAAGCGAAAAAGGTCAAAGGTCAGCAGACTTTTCTGTGAAAAATTTCTGGATATCGAATTAAATGTTTGTAAAGGGAGTTATTTTGCATATAAGTGATGCTTGGGTGAATTTGGGCAAAACGTTTGGTCAAAATTTACTTCCGGGTTTTCCAGGGTCAAAAGTCAAATGTGACACTGTCCAAACTTTTTGTGTAATTTTAACGTATTCGTTATTTTTGTCCTATTCTATTAGAACTGCTAGAGATACGTGAGGTACTGACCAAATTATGACCAACTTTATGTGAAAACTTACTTCCGGTTTTTTGAAAAGTCAAAGGTCAAATGTGACAATGCTACAAATTTAACGTATTTTGTACTATCCTTATGAGACTGCTAAAAATATTTTGCATGTAAGTGAGGTGCTTAGCTGGGGTGGATTTGGGGCATACTCCGGTCAAAATTTACTTCCGTTTTTTCCAGGGTCAAATGGCACATGTGAAACCGCCAAAATTTAACGTGTGTTCTCCAGTGCCGCAAAAACCGCTGGGGCTAGGGGGCATATTTTACGCATTAATGAGGTTTGCTAATTGGGCAATTTAGGGCTGAACTCCGGGAAAATTTTCTTAATGTTCATCTAAGGCCAAAGGTCACGTTACAAGATGCTGTAAATTCAACGTGTTGTATCCAGTACCGCAAAGACCATGAGTTGCACGCGCCGTATTTTGTTTGTTAATGAGATTGATGTTTATCATCTAATGTCAAACTCCGGACCAAAATTATTTCTGGTTTTAACAGGGTGAAAGGTAAGATGTCAAAACTCCCAAAATTGTACGGGTATTACCACGTCTACAAATACCGCTGGAGCTGTAAGCTTGTTCGATGCTTCCATGTTTTGCAGTAAATGAGGGTGGTATTTGGGGTTTGTTATTATCAAGCTCCGGGGAGTGAGATTTTATCTGGGTGAAAAGTGTAGCAAAAACCTTCATTTCGTAAAATTCAATTTTAATGCTTTCAATGTAATGTAATATTCTCCATAGTTAGAGATATGGGGGAAATATTTTCGATATAAATGAGGTAGTTTAGAGTCCAACTCTGGCAGAAAATAATTGCGGTTTTCTCAGAGCCAAAGAATAAATGTGGCTAAGTTTAATTTTGACACTTTCCGCGTATAGTATTGCAGCACTTACTATTTGAGCTGCAGGTGCTCTAATTTTAAATAAAGAATGTTGATAGTTGAAATGATTTAGGGTAAAACTTCAAGGAAAAATTTTAATAGTAAATTAATTTATCATTTTGACTAATTTTAGACTAATTTTGAGTCGCTGAAACCGACTTTGCAAATAGATATTTGCGGACTCGTCAAACAAAAAAGTTATGAATTTTTGAAAGTTTTAATTTTCAATGCCAAATGTGTAGGATTTTTTTTTTAATTTTGGGATTTTAAAGTTTTTTTTTTAACCTAAACCTAAAACTAAATTTAAAACCTAAACCTAAACCTAAACCGATCCTAAACATAAACCAAAAACAGTTTAAAGTGAATTTAGAAAAAAATCAAAAAAATTCCTATGGACTTGGCATGCAAAATTAAAGATTTCAAAAAATCATAATTTTTTTGTTTGAAGCGTCGTCGGCCTAAATCTAATTGCAGATCCCATTTCAGCGACCCAAAATTAGTAGGAATTGATATAAAATTTTAGTATTGGGGGTTCGCCCCAATAGTAAAATTTTATCAACTTCAAAATCTAAAACTTCTAAAAATTTGATGACCTTTAACGATTTTTTTTCTAACATTTACTGTCATAATCACTAGGATAACTCCAGTTTCTGGGCGTTCTCACTTATATTGAAGGCTGGAATAATGTTACTGCGGAAAGTTTCTAGCAAACCAGTGCCGCAAAGCGGCAAGGTGCAGCTAGTTAATATATAAATCATAATATGCTTTTGCTTAAACACTGCGAAATTCTGGAAAAACGTCTGGAAAAGCAAGAAGTTGAATTGGAATTTCTACGCAATTAGGTCATTGCCAACTCGGTGTGCATTCGTAACCAGAGGATTCGGCTGAAACACCATTGAAAACAATTAAGCGAGTTTCTGAGCTCTTCAAGCACTTGGAACTTCCAGATTTGGATTACGACGATATTTGAAGTATAGCAAAAAAAATGTGATTTTTCAAGACCGGTCATTGTCAAACTTTTACGCAGACGAGATAAAATTGCCCTCCTTAGCGCAAAGCGAAAATTAAAGGCCACTGAAGACACAAAAGATGTCTACATTTCCGCAGAATTGACATGGAAAAATGCGTCTTTGCAGAAGACTCTCCGGGAGAAAGCTAAAACTCTGAAAAAAACCTCACCGAATCTAACTTTTTATGTTCGAAACAATATTTTATTAACTGAACTGGGTAAACAAAAAACAAAGTACATGATTGACAAAGATGGAAACTTTGGTGAAATTATTTAAGCTTCAAAATAATTTTGAAATCTGGAACTTTTTTTAAAAAAAAAATAGGATACAAAAGAATTAAGCCGCAATTTATGAACTTTGTTTATGATTTGCCCTACTTTATTTTGCGTTGAATCTTTTTTAAGTACTATGAGAGCATAGTTAAAGCAAAAAATGTGTTTGTGTTGCTACAATGGCTAAAATCGGTCGAACTTAAAATTGTTAAGTATTTCTAGGCCATGTGAATGAATGAACGTCATTGATTCATAACTTAAGTTCTATACGCGAGTCCCCAGCTCTAAAGGCGAAAGGAAAAAAACAGGGCAATAAACCCGTCTATTTTCAAAAACAACTTGTCAATTTTCCCCCTAAATCTAACACTTCATAATTCTCAAATTTTAGTTTACAACTAAATAATTTATATTAGAAATCAATTAACTAAAAAAATTGAACTCCTTAACCATTTGTAATTAATACACTATTTTATCGGGTCTCATGGGCTACGTCCCTCGTATACCCTTCAAGACATGTAAATAAATAAAATAAAATAAATATGCTTTTGATTTATTATTGCTTTATTTTACGAGTTAGTGTTTGCGGGTGAGGAAACAGTGTGGAATTGTTTCTATATCGATGTAGTTCAGATTAAATAGGAAGTGGGAGTTTTGCTATCAAGTACCTTGCGAGTTTTCCCGTGCTTCCGCTAGGTAGCTTGTCAACAATGTAAACTCCACCACGAAGTTGCTTGTAGAGAGCAATTTTTGCTGCAGGAAGTGAAATTGTTCAGCAAAAATTATTTTATTTTTCATTTTAAAGTTGTCGAAAAAACTTGCTTACAGTCTGCAAATTGACGAATTTCTGTTGCGGTAGATGTTTCTCCTGCTTTTAGTACCACTAGAGCCCTCGCAATATGATCTCCTCCACAAGGGTCCTTAATTCCAAAAACCACAACCTCAGCCACTGCAGGATGTTTTAGAATGATGGTCTCCAATTCAGTGGGCGAAATCTTATTGGAACATTGCAAAGTACCGTTACTTAATATAGATTTAAAGTTTGTACAAAGCTATCAGTTCCAACAACAAATTCTCTTCATTGGCCTTTTAATTTGGCCTTACCGAAACTACAGTTCTATTTAACATTATTATTATTAAGTTTTGGGAAACTTATAAACAAATTACAAATAATTGTACTTCAAAGTCATTGCGCATCTCTTCTAAGCCCAAGTCTCTCTGAACCAACAATAATAAAATTAAACAAAATTTGAGAAATGAAACTGCTCTTTCAGCTGCTGTTTCAGCTGCTGATACTTATTTATGTATAACTCAAAATTGTTTCCTCACGTGATCGTTGTAGTACTTGAAAGTGTCCTTCACTCTATCTTCTATGAAAATAAATCCAGCGTTGTCATAGTAGCCAAAGTCACCAGTTTTGAACCAGCCATCAACGAATGCAGTCGCCGTCTCCTCGGGCCTATTCCAGTAGCCCATGGCCATAGTGGGGCTCTTGACGACAATTTCGCCTCTTTCCATTGGACCAAGGCTGTGGCCAGTAGTAACGTCCAAAACCTTCAGGGCTCGAGTCGGACAAAGACGACCAACGCTCATTTTCAAAACATCAGATCTTACTGAAGTAGTGGTAACCCAAGCCTCATCCGTAATTGCCAACATTCCGCATTCTAAATACATTTAAACATTATTTTGCTAAAAACTTTCTTACCACTGAGGTTGGTTACTTTGTGACAAACACTTCAGATTTAAAAAATTGCGTTTTGTTTTGACTATTTTTCGAGCGAAGTTTTGTAAATTAGAAATAAATAGAATACTGTCGAAGGCTGAACTTAGTTTGTGATGCACGTAATGCACTGATGTTGACCCAATCGTTCTATTCCATGTTGAGATTTAAATTGTGAAATAAAATAAGTAAATTGTGAAGCTAGATATTATATTTAAGATCTCAATCAGGTTTTCAAAAAATTCTATTTCACTTCAAAGTCGTCCCTGTTTATCATTACAAGAAATACACAGTTCATACGCAAACCCTTTTTTGTTTAGCTAGATTTATTAATATGTTTTATTTATGTTTTATACCTGTTATGATTTGATTAAATACTTAAAGTAAAAACTATCTTTTGTTGATGGATATAGTCTAATGTTTGGATAACTGCAAAAGTACGCTAAGCTACCAGTCACATTACAATGTAGTTATTTTTACGTCTTACCAGTAAGTCCATAACAATTTTTTACAAGTGTCACCGTTGGTAACAAAGAAATTGCTTCATAGAAACTTTCTGTCACTGGCATTCCAGATGAGCATACTGCTTCTAAACTGCTTAAATCGTACTTTCTTGAGTTTTCGCTCTTAGCCAACTGCATAAGGTGTGTAGGGAATCCAATGGCATACGAAGGCTAGGAAGTAGGTGGCATATTGTATCCCTCCGTAAATTGACAAGCATCGACTCGAACTTATTCCAAAGTACGTATCTTACCTTGTACTTACTCACGCAACTTAGGATATTTCCTGTACTGATTTTGTCCATCATAATAATGGGCAAACCGAGACAGGCATACTTTAGTGGTACAGTTAGTCCTGCATCGTGCGTGCTTTTCCCTAGCAGCAGAGTTAGTTTTTTAGGCCCTGATACGGGGTTTAAGCAAGATGCCAATATTGAAGCGTTTGTGTGCATTGCTCCCTTGCTTGGGCCAGTGGTTCCGCTGGTGCATAGTATAAGAAGCGTATCATCTAAGTCTGTTGCTGGTACCTCCACCGGGCAATCTGACGAGAACCAGAAACATCGCTTTCAAATATAAGTAAAGTTTGCAAATTGTGGAAATAAATCAGAAATGAATGAATCGAATGTTTATAAAAACCAGGAATCAGATTTCATATGCCTTGTGAAAACCTACTTTTACTTATTTGTAGTCTACTGTAATTCTCACAGTAAAACGTTTGGAACGAAGAAATGCAAAGTCGTTCCTACCATATCCATTATCTAAAAACAAGTCATCAACATCCGTTGTATTCTCGCACTTTCCAAATGAAATAATTTCAACTGGCCAATCAACATCAGAAGAAGCTTCCTTGCATTGAGCAACGGAATTAGAGTCGCAAAACATCCATCTTACTTTAGATTCTCTGAGTCGCTGAGCAAGTGTATCTGTCGTAATTTAAAATTAAAATAAATAACATGAAATAATCAAATACATATCAAAATCGTAAGACATGAGGTATTGCTTCTGGGAACTTTATGTTGTATAAATTGAATAAGTAACTTTTGACACGTCAAACAATAAAAAAAAAGATGAACGTACTTACCGTGCGTATCCGCTGGGTACGATGAATGCACTATACCTCCGACACGCCACACTCCAATTATTATTGTGTATATGCTGGTGACGTCGGTTGTTAAATATACTGCAACGTCTCCTTTGCGCATGCCTCGTTTGTACATGGCACTCGCCACTTTGCGCGAAGCTGTTTCAAGTTCATCTAGTTTCACTTTATGCCCAGTCACAGAATTGGTCTAAATACACAAAATCTAAATCATGGAATCGGAACCATTTGAAAAAATTCATATACCAACATTTCTCATTAATACAAATTTACATATTAGGGACGGCTAATTACATTTTATGTAAATACATACACTGAGTATTTTTGTTAGCTGTACGCCCGTACTATACTTTTTTAAATTACTGAAAAACTTTTCAATATGACGCCTTCTTTAAATTATAAATTTGGTATTGGAGCATCAAAGCCAAACACGCACGATCCAGAACAAGAGAACCCCCATTAGTTCTCATATATTGTGTTTTTATTTCATTCAATGCCAATATCAAATAAACCAATGCAAACGCACAAAACGTAGGTAGCGTATTGCACTGTTACCAAAATACTTTCATGTAACACTAAGTAAGTAAGTAAGTATGTAACTAAACCACAAAAAAGCCAAATTTTTGGCTTGAAAATATCATAACTTTTTATATAATGCTAAACTTGCAAAAATCCGAAAAATACGATTTTTTGGATTGCGGGGTCACTTAAGGGGTCATTGATATAAGGAAAAACTTTGGTCCTAAAAACAACATAACTTTTCGTTTCATCCAAAACTAGCAAAAATCAGATAAATCCGAATTTTCGGGTTTAGGGGTCATTTAGGGGGTCTTCAAAATGAGGGTGAAGGGTATGACCCCTATGGCCCATCTTCAAACTTGCCCTCACTATTAACCCCTACTACCTAAAGCTAAAAGCAGATTTGAAAAAAAAATTAACTCGTTTGAGAGTTATCGCGCAACCGGACGGACGTACGGACCGAACATTCCCATAACGTAGCTAATAGGCTACTTAAAAATTCTCCACCTAAACTGTATACATCAAATTATGCACTCCAAAATATCTCTTGGTTAGTATAGTGTAAGAAAATAGATTTCATGTTTGTTTCAGATAAAAAAAATTCTTTTAAATCCATATTCTTCACATATCTTCTAATCTTCTAACATAAATTTCACATATATTTACAGTGTTTAGAGATATTAACTAAGGAATAGTGGAACTTTATAATGATGTTGTAATGACATAAGAAGGTAACCGAAGAGATAAATATGGTCTTACCAACCACTCTTTAACTCCATTTGATGCGTTTTCTTTTGCTTTCTTAAGTATGTATTCAGCTGCACTGGAATTTCTCGGCCATAAAATGGAAGTCTCCAAATCCGACTTTAGAACTGTCTGCTCAAACATGCTGTCAAATGAAGAGTCGTGCGCAGATTTCAGTTCTGTCAAAATTGGTAACTGTAGAAACAGAAACGAGTTGTGTGTACAAAAATATCTGTTATTTTGCTTAAAAGTATTTGGGTATATTTCTACTTTGCAAGTTGCAAAACTCGATAATCTTCCAGGTGTTGATTGATTGATAATCTTACAGGTGTTAATTGATTGATTGATGTTCATTTAGGTGTTTCAACTATAGCGTAAAAGCTTTTGAGTATGAAAGAATCACAATTGTTTAAATTAGCAGAACTTTAGCGGACAATACGTCAACCTCTAAAGAGTGTCGCAATTGATTCTGTTTTTGAGTTTGATAATCAAACTCAAATAACGGATAATTACATTTTAATCATTTAAAATATAGAAATACACTTAACAAAATAATAAGAACACACATAAGAATAGTAGATGCAATTGTTGTTACAAGTAGTGTTGTCACGTACCCTTAACCCATGACCCAGGAATGACCCCTTAGAGTTTAGCATATGGAATAGCCTTAATTAATCAGGTCACGTAG
>JAQFYP010002056.1:0-13598 GCA_034694865.1 Bilobella braunerae | reverse complement strand
TTAAATAAAAGTAAAAGTATAAGATAATTGAATGAAGCCTAATCAGTTAACGAGCTTGACAATTAACATAAAATCTGGAAATTTAGAATTAAATATTGTATTGTAGAGGTCTATTTGTGTTAAAAGTAATATAGTGAAAATTTGCTAGTGAAAAAATTGCTAAGAAAATGTTTAAAAAAATGACATATTTTGAAATGGCCAATAGCAGTCCGGAACATAAAAAACTATTACTTTTTCTAAACTTATCCGCCATCGAAAACAGCTAATGAAAACTCACACCCATAGTTTCTTGTCAACATTTCCAGATTTTTAGCAGAATTGGGGGAAATTCGTTAATTGAATGTGCAATTAATTTTTAGAATTATAATTAAACTAATTGTAATTAAATTGTAACTTATTTAATTGAATTTAAATAGATTTTTAATTGCACTTTTTATATGACATTCCACACCGTGAATAAAATTACGCATTTTGATGGAATTTTTTAGTGCTGAAGCATGCGCCACTTAAAAGTAAAGTTTAAAATAACAACATTACAATTCATTCAGATTCCTCCTATGCAGTTCCATGTGGTTTCATTGATATGAACACGCTTTATTAACTGCAATCTACTTTTGCAATAATTTCATTTCAGAACAGTTTAAAAAAAACTACATTCAGAACAGTATCTTCAGAAATGTAGAACGTTGAACTCAAGAAAATTGAAATAATAGAGAGAGGAAAGTAAACTGCAATGCATTGTAACGTCTAAATCTGGTGAAGTAGCGACAATAGTCGATGACGACATTTCTCGATGGCGACAATTGGCTCGGTTACATTTCAGGCGCTGCGGTGACCGGTTAAATTGTCCGTTCAGAACAGAGATTTGGAAATTCCCAGGTTGTGACGAAATCACTCTGCCCCAATGGACAACCAGCGTTTTGAACAGGTGCCTAAACAATTTATTGCCGATTTAAGACAGGAATTTTGAAATTTTGAACATCTTACCTGGCTTTAGACAAGAATTCACGAAATTTAAAAAAAATTCGTTTTAAAAACACAAAAACCACTTGAACAATTATGAAAAGGTTTTAATTTTCTTTTTTTTTAATCTGACTTTTATCAGTCCCAATCATTACAATATCTACGTAAACACTGTAATTGTAGTTGGTTGTACGAAAAGCTCTCCATTTTTTGGTTTCTTAAAATTGATGAAATTTTGAAACTTTGGTAATTGGAAGTGTTATAAATTTTGAAATCCGACAACAAAGATTTTGAAAAATTTCGAACATCCAAATTTTGGATTTGGCTTTTACTTAATTACACTTGACAAGAAGGTACGGATACGCACCGCGTCGGCGAGTCGTGGCGTGGTTGGGAGTCAGTTTAAAAAAAACATTTTCTAAAACTGTTTGGAAAACCATTTTGTAATGTTTTTTTATGCTAAAAACTTTTCCTAGCAAACGTGGACCCAGACGAAGGAAACTGCGAGAGCTACGGCGCCGTGATTCGCTGTGCGATGAACGCAATGAACATGGGAAGTTAAATGAGCAATCATAATTAATCGATAATTTATTAATCCACATTTAAGTTCCCAGGAATTTTAATTTATCTTTTTATTTTTTTGCATCTGCTCCTCTCACGCTTCACTAAATTTACCTCAATTAAACTAAATAGATGCCTGAAATTCTTAATTAGTTAACTGCGACTTTAATTAAGCTTTTAATTGCAATTAAAGGAACGCAAAAGGAAGCCGTGTTCAAACAAAAATTCAGAAAAAAAATGGATTCGAAAACAAGGCCTTGAATTATTAGGAAATTCCTTTTCAAATAGAAATGCCGTTTAAATTTTGCAACTCAATTGAGGGCGCATGTTTGATTATTTTTTTTAGTTTGTAGGATTTTTTTGGCGCGAAGTGCAGCGGTTTTTCAAAGTTAAGTTTACAATTAAAATTTTAAGTAATTGTATCAAATTATTAAAATAAATAGCATACATAAAATAAATAATTATAATTTTTGTACAGGCTAAATGGACTTATTCTGTACTGTATTAAAAAAAACAATTTTAAACTTTGACTGGTACCTCACTTTTTTGATTTGGGGTGGATTTTTTAAAATTTGAAAATTTGAAAAATATATATTGCTTAAATCTTTACGTCTGAATAAAGTTTTCAATTTTTTTTTTAAATTAATTGTTAACTGCAAATGAGATTTAAAAAATATACAAAATCGTGAAAATACGTAAAAAAAAACAACAACTAAGAAGTGAAAGTACTAAAGACAGAATAAATATTTCCTTTTCTCATGTTCAAGCGTTTTTAGTCTTGTAATTTACTTTGAGGCGAGCCGACGACTCGGAGCTGTGTCAAATGCAGCGTCTTTCAATCGAGCTCGTGAAATTGGCTGAGAGACGCTGATGCTTGCTCCGACGTCAAAATCGCTGCCTTTGCGCTCACCGATCGCTTCTCCTCTGCCGCAGCGCTCTTCTCCTTCTCCTAAAAGACACGTTTACAAAATAGTTTAGTAACTGAAAAGTAAGTGAAAAAATTGGAACCTTACGCGACGCCGAAAAGTTTCAAAAATTATTCACCACTTTAAACAGAAAGGTAAGCCTCCTTTTCGCATCGCTTGAAAAAAATCTAAAGAAAAAAACATGTTTCACTCAAATTTTGAAAACGTTTTTATAAAAAAGGTGTCACGTGATATGACCATGTAGGAAGAAAGTAAAAGAAATTACTGCTTTCGCCCCCAATTGATGATTCTCTCTCCCAAATGCCTTCTACTACACAACTTTTCCCCGCATCAGTGAAAACTAGAAAACCTAGAACAATCTTTTTTTTTAAATAAATTTGAAGAAAAATTAGCTAAATTGTGCCACTGTAAATAGCCTACATGTCGGCTTGTACTGCCTAATCCACAAGTATGAGAAATGCAACGAATGGATACTTTTTTTTTTTGTAAAAAGTATGCCTATAAATCACGTGTGCAAATTACTTTGCTTTTTCAACCAATGAGATTCGCTCTATTACTCGACCAATCAGAATTCACCGAAAGTTGGAAATGTCTCCTTTTCTGAAATCTGGACTAATTGGCTTTCTTTCATTAATAAACTACACCAAGAGATAATTCATGGTATGGTTTGCTGCTCTCAGGGTAATTAAGTTAAGTACTCTTTGAAGTAGTATGCCCTTAAAGTCCTCTTGTCATGTCAAGAGTCACATAAGTACACGTCCTTGCCTCTATTAACTTAAGTGATCCCTCGGACTTAAGTGATTTATGCTGTTTTTAAATTAAAAAAAAACATGTTTAGAAAGCATTTTTGTAAGGTTTTTTTTTGAAAATATACTGTTTTATCTAGATTAAAAAAAACTCCTCTTTGTGACTGGGACGAAGAAAACAGCAAGAGCTTAGTGGTTCGCTATGAAATGACGCAATGAGCAAAGTGAGTTAAATTAACTAATTAAGCAACATTTGACTAATTATAACTTAACAATTAATATGTCAGTAAAGTTAATTTTCTTTTCTTGTTATTGTTATAACACATCTGCTTTCTTTGTAAACTTTTATTACAATCAGAAGAATTAAGTGGAATATTCGTATGGTTAGAAAATAGTGAAAATTTTTAAACCAGTTTTTAAAAAAAAAATAGCTTTTGAATCAGTTTTATTATAGAAAAACGTGTGCGAAGAGAAACGCCACTTGAAAGTTTATAAGAAATTGAGGGTTTAATCATGTACAAAATACATGAAGGGGATAGGTCTTTTGACAAAAAATTTGAAGCGTAATTATTAAATTATTGAATCTAACTAGCTTGACAATTATTTTTTTTTACTGCAAATTATAATTTTAATTTAAAAAATGAAATCATAATTACGCTGCCTTCCTTAAGCGCCCAATTTGTGACAATAAATTGAGAAACCCAAGCGTTTTAAGTGTATTTGATTGGTTGTCTTTTTCTTGAGCCATAGCAAGCGCTGAATTCTTGAAATTCCCGCCAAATTTTGAAATACTGCTCAATGCGACTGACATAGCGCTGAAGTTAGTCCGGTTCTGTTTCTAACCTCTGTGTTCGCTTCTCTTACTTCATTTCAGGGGGAAACAATCAGCGAATTGAATAAAGATTTCAGCGTTATCTAAAGGTATTCGAAAAACTTTGAAAATCGTTCTTAAATAAAACACCTGAAATTTAGCTGTTTACCTTCAGCTACTTGTCAGCACTTGAAAATTAGTTAGTGAACTTTCAGAATCGCAGCAGCGAACGCTTCGTCTTTTGGCGAAACTAGAAAACCAGCGAGAATTAACTAAACCCATCAAAGTCCTGTTCCATCTTCATCTATCAAACCGCCACTTTTACAATTTTTAAAACAATTTTTTTTTAATTTTGAAATTTTTGTAATCATAATCAAAAATCGCTGCTCAATTACTTTGTTCTGGCTCATTTACAAATATTGTGTTCAATAAGTGATATGGATTCCAGCAGTATCACGCAGGGGTAATTACAGGGTAGCTATCGATTCTGCAGCAGCGATTATTGACGAAACAGCCATCAAATCAACTTAAATTTTCAAACACTGTTTTTTATTAATTTTTTTTTAAATCCCACTTTTTTGTTAAACTCCCTTTTACACAATTGACCAATGTCAGCTCCTTTTAAAAAATTCAAACATTGTTTAATTCGAAAAACAACACAAACAAAAAGTCTCACAAAGCAAGCGTCGAAATCGAAAACAATGAACACTCGTAAAATAATTCATTATTAGAAAACCAACCAAATTTTTTTTGACAGTTTTGACTACTAAAAATCTTCGAGAGAAAGATAAGATAACTTGATTCGAGTCGCGATTTAAAAATTTCAAAAGCTATACTCAAAACTATACAGATTTCTTAAAATTTTCTAAAAAGTCAGATTTTCAATCGAGATGAACCTCATTTATAAAACAAAATAACTGTGTTCAAAACTTGTATAAAATATAAAATTGTATAAAAGTTTAGAATTAAAAATATATATTTTCAAACTTTTTAGAAAAGTTTATTTATTATTAGTAATTTAAAACAAAACGCTTTCATTTGCTGAGATTTGAAAATAGTACCCTTTAAAACGGGAGCTTAAGTAGTAGAGTGGGCACTTAAATTGTGCATCAATTAAAAGTAAGTTTCAGAAAGAGAAATTTTTTTATAGAAAGAACTTTTAAAAAAAAGTTCTCTTTTTTTAACAATAACAACATTATTTTTTAGAAAAAGGTTTATAAGCCCTTCTGTCTAGCACCTCCCCTCCTCTAACATACAAGCCCTTCTGTCCTATGGCTCCCACCCAAAATAGTTTCACTTCTTCCCAACTTTCTCTTTTATTAATAGTTTCTTAACAATAGCAATCCACAGAATTCTAAAAACAATATCTCGTTTTCAAATCACGAAAAATCATCATCAAATTTTCAAAAATTAGTTGAACATTTTAATAAAACAAAAGTTCAAAAAATGTATTTGAAAATGGTTTTTTTTATTTGTCTTTGATCAGTCATAATTGGCCATAATTACTTATAATTATAATCCAATGAAAACACTCTTATTGTAGTTATTTTAGCCAGCTGTATATAAAAACGTGCGTTTTCTAAACTGATGAAATTTTAGGATTTCATATTTTGATGATTGGAAATGTTCTAAAATTTGAAATTCAAAATCTAGATTTGATAATTTCACTCTTGGATTTTACTTTATTACATTTGGAAAGCGTCAACATCTTGAGACTGGAGGGGTGACGTGGCGCACCGCGGCGGCGAACCGTGGCTTATTTGAACAGAAAAGCTGCTTTGTTTGAACAGAATAAGATTGATGAGGCAATTTCCCTGCTAAATAAGTTACCTAGGTGTGAACATGCTGGGCAATATCCGGTTCAGTAATACCGTGAAAAATGCCACCTTCCACACAACCGGAACCTTCAAGTGTCGCCGCGGCGGTGAGACGCACGGTCACGTGCTCTCCGACCTCATCGCAGGTAATTTAGAACAAAATTTAGAACAGTATTTAGAAAATTGAACTTTGGAACGTAACAGGTAGACCATACCGTAAAGAAACCTTAAGTTGATATCTTCTTTGTTATTTTTTAAATTCATTTCAACCGGCATCTTCGCCAACTTATCAGAATTTTTTTTTAGAAAATCGTTTTCTATAAAACACGATTCTAAAAAAAAACGATTTTCAAGACCATTTTTTAAAATGTTTAAAATTCGAACGTAATGAAAAAGGTAGCTTAACCTAATTTAGCAACAATTAAATAATTAACATACTAATTAGGATCCCGTAAAAAGTTAATTGTCCTTTTTTGTTTGTAATTTTATAGTTCTGCCTTTGATCTAGGCAATCTTCATTAAGTTTACCTCAATTAAACTAATTAAATCTAAAATGGTTAACTGTCCCTCTAATTAAACTTTAATTGCAATTATTGGGCCTCATGAAGTCTAAACAGCTTCTTGTGTGTTTTTTTTAATTGAATCTCTCATTAGCATCATAATTAACTTAAAAATATTAAATTGTTTACAGTCTTCCTGTCCAATGTCAAAAGTTAAATAAAAATAAACCGTTGAAAACACACGTAACCAGTAGCGTCTTGTACTCAACAAGAAGTGCTCGAGTGCTCGAGAAATTTACTCGAGTTACTCGAGTCAATAAATCTATCACAACTTTTGTATCTTATAAAACTAGAAAAAGTCATTAACGGGGGTCATGGGTCACCAGGGTCATTGAGACTTTAATAACTTTTCATTTAAAAAATAGCAAGAAACAAAGAAAACGATTTTTCGGTTTTTGGGGTCACTTTGGGGGTCATTTTGGGGGTGAAGGGTCGGACCCTGACCCATTTTCGAACTTGACTTTAGTCTTAATCCCTAGCATATTCTTCCCATAAAGTAGCTAAGCCGCTACTTAATAAGTAGGCTTGAAATCAAAATTATTTAACTTGCTTGGCAATTCAAATTACCAAACATTTGCTTAAATTTAAAAAATAACAATGTTTTAGTTTTCTCGTAAATTAGCAAAATAAACTTATAAACAAAATAAAAACAAAATTCCTATCGACTTCTCCGCCATTGAAAACCCCCAAACACATCTGACGCCCAATTTCTTCAACAACTAAAGTTCATTGTCGCAAGAGTAAAAACATTTTTCATATGTACGGAAATTTTGGTTCGTTTTTCCTTTAAAAAAATTAGCTGGTTGAAATTTTGTAAAAAATAAAATTGAATAAAAAGCTAATTAAAACAATTCCCATCACAAAGCTATTGAAATTCAAATTGCAACAGATTGTTGCCTGCTTTACCTTCTTTGGATGTGTGAGCTAAAAAACAGTTCAATTACATTTTACATTTTTCTAGTATATTCGAGATTTAATTTAATTCGAGGGTAATTCATAGCACTGAAAAAAGTTTTACTAATTATGTATTTAATTTTTATAATTACAATTGATCAAATTTTTACATTAAAACTTGAATGAATTTGAAATTTCGAAAAAGAAATCGAAAACCTCTTTTAATTGGTTGCCTTGCTTGGTTGGTTATTGGATTTGACTTGGTTGGTACTCTCATTTCAAATTTCAAAAGTCGCATTTGTCTTTTTGAAATCCACTCCAAATGTATGGAATCATCTGTAGTTAAAGAAAATACTACAAAATTTTTGAAAATAATTGTTGTTTCAGTTTTCTAAACTCTTTGAAAGTAGTTTAAAACAAAACATGCTTTTCGAAATCATAACCTAAAACAAAATTGTTTATGATATTCTTCGCACACAAAAGTGTATTTGAAATAAAGCCAAAAAGTCTAGTGAATAGGTTTGTCAAGTGGATAGTGGATGGGCTGTAATTGAATTTTCATAAAATTTAGCACTCCTTTTCTAAAAAAAAAAGTTCGTTTTTCTAAAAGAAATTATTATTTTTTCTAAAAATAAACAAACAATCCTCCTCGTTTGCAAGTGTGTTTTTTCTATCCTGCTTTTAGGGAGAGCTCCCTCCACTCATCCAAACACTGAAACACATTTTAGTGAAATGATTTCAAAAATTCAAATTTCAAATTAGTTCTTCTAAAAAGTCTCGTGTTCAAAGAAGCTGAGCATAATGAATCTCATTTTTGTAAGCTAGAAATTAGATTCAAAAGTTTCATATTCTACAATTTTAAGAAAAATCTTTAAAAAACAAAACTCTGGGCATCTTGCCCAATCTCAAGCGCCTCAGAGTGGTCCAGCACAAAATCTTGAAGAAGAAGGAGCCAGAGCCGGAGGCGGAGCTTATGATAATTTAAAAAATCAGCGTTCAAAACTTTAGAATAAGTTTTTTTGGAAGTAATGTGATCGCTGATTTCAATGAAGTTCGTTACCTTATTTTTTCTAAAACATAAAACGACGCTGGCAACTAGATGGGATTGTTCAAATGACAAGCAAGTTCTTTTTTAATAGATTCCTAGAATTAGATTTCACCGAATATTGAGTAAAATAGCTATGGTTTCTTTTTTTTAAATTAAAAAAAAATGTTCTCACTTTTTTAAGCGGAACCAAAGTCTCAATAACTCAACAACACCAAAATTTATAATTTTTTCATGATTTTATTTGTGAGGTTGAAACATTAAGAACGAATCGCTGAACGATCACCAAGTGCTTAAACTATTCAGCGATTGATGGAGGAGGTTGAAAAATGGCACGCCCTTTTCGGCAGCGCGTTCGAAAATAGAAGTGCAGAATTTGAATTTAATTGTCAAGTTTGTTAACTAACTACATTTAAACTATTTATATATTTTTATAGTTATTTAAAAGAAAATCAAAATTTTATTAAAATTTAATTAAAAAACCACTGTATGACATAATACTTCGCCGTACCGCTACCTTTGCCACTGAACAATTCGTTCACACTCAATTCACACCGAAAATGTTTAATGACGTTTCTGTTTTAGATCGAGTTTTTCAAAATACCTGTTTGAACCCGGCTTTTTATAAGAGCCGTTTCGGGAGGGTTTGTTTCAAATCGAGTTTTAAAGAATTCCACCATTAGCTTGGCCTGTAAAGTTTTTAAGCTTTTTTTTAAGCTTTTGAAATTTTTGCCCACTAAGAGTGTCCTATAACCCATATTTTCACTCATTGATTGCAATTAAAAATTAAATTAGACGTGCTAATTGACTTTGAATTTGAAAAGTCGATTTTAATTTTATTTAAAAAAGCTTCCTACAGGAAGCCTTCTACTAAAAAGTGGAACGAATGAGGAAGCAGTACACTTTCACCACCTTTTGCTCGTGTACAATTTCGTCCGCCTTAAAACCTGTTATGGCGGAGGAGTTAAAGTGGGGCACTTAGAACAGAGACCCTTAGCAAAGAGGCCCTTAGCAAAATGGGCCCATTAATGAGCCTTAAAATAAGGGAAAGCATATTGGCTAGATGAGTCTCCTTGTGAATGCAGAGTCTAAAGTTGTTTTAAATTTAGAACGGAGAAAGCTCCAGGCTCCTTTCCAAAATTAAAACATCTTTTCCCAACCTAACTTTATGCTTTCAAAAATTCCCACAAGAATTATTTTAATTAGTACTCTTTTCACTAGACCAACTATCTCACAATTATATCGCAATGTTTCTAAATTTACAATTTAAAAAATAAAAATTTTATGTACTGTTCAAAACCGTTCTAAGTTGTGCAAAAGACAGTTAATTCCAAGCTTTGAAAAGTTACAGGGACGTTACCAACGACACTTAAGTGAAAAAATCTATTTTTTCATTTTTCCCAATTAAGAAAGAAGGAAATCACACCCTCTTCAAAAATCCTGTTCCAAAAAAGTTTTGTTCTAAAAGTACATTTTTTCTAGCATGGTTATTTTTTGGTTTTTCCTTCAAACTGCAAGTAAAGCACGTCCCTCTTCCCTTTTTGCAAAAAGTCTAATTCTAAACAAGCATGTTCTAAAAATCTGATGTTCTAAATTTACTTAAACCTTGGCCATCAAAAAAAGTGCCGATTACGCACTCAAGAAGGAATTAATTAAAATTTAAGAAATGCAAAGTGACTTAACTGATTTGCTAAATAAAATAGAACACCAATGAACTCTGCATCATTTCACTCTCCGCGCATCTATTAAAAGAAAGTTAAGAAAGAAAGAAAATTTATTTTTAAGAAGATTAAAAAATGTTCGAAAAATTAATTAAGAAAATAAAATTGTTTTTAAAATCTGGCTTTCATCGGCGGCAATCATAATTACTTGTAATTTCAATGTCACAAAACACCTTTGATGTAGGTTTGAAGCTTTCTCCGTACTTTTTCTTTTCTTTCCGTAATAACAAGCCACGTAATTCTATAAGCAAAATTTTGTTTTCAAAACACAAAAACTTGCACTTGTTTTGTTTAAAAAGAGTAATCTCCTGTTAAATTTTATTTTTTGTCAGAGGGAAACGAATTACTTGAAATTTCAATACAGCAAAAAAATTTAAATCGTAGTTGACTGATGCAGCGGGCATGACTCTTTTTACGGTTTTTTTTTCATAAAATTTCATGATGAGATTTTTTCTTAAATTCGGAAACTTTATGAGTGATTTTTTTTTTCTAAATTTGGAAACGTAAAATTTCCTTTGAAAGCTTAACTTTGACTGTTAATTATATAAAAAATACATGGCGGTCAAGACTTTTGGACCTGATCAGTTTCGTTGTTACCCCACCGCACACTGCGGAGGTAACGGTGAAATATTTGAGCAGTGTCACCCTCCCGGTACTTTAGAACAAGATTTAGAACAAGAAATGTTGAGTATAATGTTGAAATTCAAGTTTAGAACTAACTTTAAAAATCGAAAATCAAAATCGAACAAATAGAACCTTCTTAAGCAAAACTTTTTTTTTAAATTCAATAAGTTCACCTCACCACCGCTCTACCCCAAAAGATGCAAGTACCTTGGGAGGGATTTTTGTTAGAAATACTTTTTAAACAAATTCAAAAAGAAATACCTGGCTAATTTGCGACAAAATAAAGTAACCTCGTACTTTCAGCAAGGTGATTTAGAAACCATAACTAAGCAAGAAATTATTTCATCGAGAAAATGATGCTAGAAATTTCAACGGAAGATAAACTGTTTGATTTTCAACCAATGAGATTTCCTCATTCGCTCGACCAATTCGTTCGGAAGCGTTCGAAAGCGTTCCAAAAAGTTCGTCGGAAGCTGAAACTGGGCTCCTTTCTGGAATCTTGATTTAAGTGACTTTCTTTGATTAATTACACTAAAAGTTAAGTAATTAAAATTCTCTCTTTGTGTTAGGACTACTACGCAAGCTTAAAAACTTTTTTCAATCAAATTTGTAAAAGTAAATACCAAATGACAATTCGAAGTTAAAAAATAAACATTTAAACATATTTAAAACTATTTTTTAGAACTCAGGTGCCATTGAAAAGTCCAAACTGAAATTCACACTCAATTTTTTTTTAATATTTACAAGGTTTTGTGAGAGTTAAGACTAGTATTGAATATAAATATAATATGTATTGAATTTTTACAATTACAGTATATTAAATTTTCAAATAAATCTTCAAAATTTGAATTTTTTTTTCGAAAATATTGCTTTCGATTAGTTGTCGTTTATTGATGGTGGGTCGTTGAGAGTTAATAGGATTTGGTACTCTCGTTTTGAGAGCTTTTGAGAATTTGTTTTTTTCGAAATCCACTATTTCCGCAATATACAGAATTACCTGCTTTAAAAAACGGCAATTTCAAATCGTTTTTTTTTGTAAAAATCGTAAAAATTTTGTAAAGTTAACGCACCAAAATCATTTATTGCAAACCAAATGAATTTCAAAACAAAAAGAGTTTCTAATCGCATCAACATGCAAATACTTTGGCGTTGATTTTGTAAAATTCTCAAATTCTAAAAAAAAAATCACTTGAATTTCTAGTTCAAATAGGATTTTTCATAAAAAATGTTTTAATTCAAAGTTTGAGCATTTGCACAAAAATAAATAAAAGATAATTGAAATTTGAGATTGAAAATCATTTCTTACAAACCATGAATTGCATAGAAGAAACAGATTTGAAGTGTTTTGTTATCCTTGTGTTGATGTAAACTTTTCTAAAATTTGAAAATTTGCGTTTTTCATGTCCAACAAACTTAAATCATGAATTTAAAAAATCTAAAAAAAAAAAACAAAAAAAAAAAAACAACAACAATTTAAATTAAATAAGTTAATAAGTTGTATTGCCAATTTGTTTAGCTTTACCGTTAGGAAGAATATTTTGCAAAATCGCAAAAAATAAATTGATTCACATCAAATCTAAATTAGTGCTTTTGAGTTGAGTTTAATTTAATTGACGCATTAACTATACTAGTAACTTAAAAAAACAGATTTGAAATTATCGTACGTAAATTTAATTTTTAATTAATGTTATTGTGTTTTTGTTTTGAAGTTTTGAACAAATGTCTTTTATAGTTGTTCAATGAGCATCAGCTCCGCAGCATGCAGTGAAATTCACTAATTCGGCACAATCTCTCTTGAAATTTGGTTTGAGCTATTAATTTTGACTTTTTAAATTCAAAATTTGTCTCCTTCAAACAGAAACCATTTTGGACAGAGGAGGATGGTTTTAAAAAGTTGCCCTTTATTTCTTGTTATATTCCGGAATGACCCACTCCCTTTTACATTACCATAATATTTGACCAATGGCAGCGCTGCTTTTCAAAAAAATTCAAACATGTTTTTTTTTTAACAAAAATACAAACAAACAAATGTCACGATGTGTCACATCAGATCTGATGCTCCAATTATCATAACCATCGTGGTTATTGAACCCCGACGCCGTGCTCGACGCCGCACGGTCCCCGTGTCAGCCATTAAATGTCAATGTTGTGACACGGTGCATAATTATTTCACAACCTTTTGTCAACCTCGCCACGGTGACGTGTCTCAATCTCCGCACGGCGTTCTTCGCACTGCTCCAGCCACCCAGCAAGTTCAACTCGCCGCTCTGCCGCGAATGGGGAAAGTTCCTACTACTCCGTAAACGGCTATTAGAAAAAGTTTTTTTTTTAATTCAATCAATCGTTTATTTGACATTAGGCATAAGCCTCAATCAACACGAATTACAAGTTACACAGGTGTACACAAATTTCTAGAAATGAAAAGTTTGCTAAAAGTTAAAAGGATCTGCAAGGTATTTGCTTTAAGTAGTTGTAGAAGAAGATTAAATTAGGTATTCATTAGACGGTGTGCGGGTTGTTTAAAATAAATTTAAATTTAAAATTGAGTTTTTGGTAGGTTAGGGCATGATAGTAAATTGATTAAAATTTGAATTAAGTTAAGTTAAAGTAAATTGATTAAAATTGAATTAAGTTAAGTTAAAGTTAAATTTGACTAAACTATGAACTGTAGAGCTTGTGGGTCTTGGATGATTCGGAGGTTAAATGGACCATTTTCCTTGGCGACTATTTGTGACGTCGTAACGGAGGCGATTTGACGTTTTGTTGCTTTGTACCGATAGAAGCGTGGGAGTAATTCCATCTCCTGGGTGGAAAAGTTGGTCGTGGGTTGTCAGGAAGTAAATTGTTAGGAAGACTAGTGTTGCTTTGGGATTGATTGTTGAGTCGTATTTGTACTGGTCCGTTAGTAGGTTCCAAACTATCTCGGGCCT
>JAQFYP010002055.1:0-13605 GCA_034694865.1 Bilobella braunerae | reverse complement strand
TATGGCAGAGATACCCAGTTATTAACCTGCTTTACACAAAATATCCACTCAAAGAACACAGTATCAATTTGGGATATTCAGGTTATCAAAAATAGTTAACCGCGTTTATTAATACCACATCAAAACATCCCTACGATGACTCAAACAATGATTTTACGTTTACAGTCTTGGAAATTTTTCCCGTGAGATACCACTACACTGCTTCGTACTTACAATGGAAATCGAATAATAACTTCAATACAATTTGAGTAATAGTTTCGCTGCAACGAAGCAAAACAAAATTTTAGCTCAATTTTTGGTAAAATTTACTGCAAACAATGAGTATTAGTATAAGGCAAGTTTACGTAATCAAATAAGTTAATTGACACGTATATTCCACAAAGTAACAAATAATAGAATCAGGTAAGAAATGATCTCATCATTTTTTTCATTGCTCATTTGTCATTTATTTATCATTTTATCGTACTTTTCTTTTGACTTTCATTTACCATCATTATTATCGAGCTTCATTGATTTCTTCTCTAAGTAAGTTAGCTTAAACAAAGGAGCCATCATTAGGAAGAATAGTTAACGTCCATTTAACTGTTACAGCACAGCACAAAAAAGACCTGGGGTTTGCCCACGGTGCAATTTTTTGGTTAAAGTAGTTTTGAAGAAAGAAGTTAAGGGGTTAATTTTTTTTAATTTTATTAACAGTGAACTGGGAGAAGCTCGAGAGAGGATACAGGCGCTGAAATTGACTGAAGGTTGGCAGTTGGGAGAATTGAAGAGCTAATTGGGTGCCTTACAATTCTACTGTTGAGGATCCAATATCCTATTACCTTGTCTTTCCGTACCAATACAAATACCAATACGTTTCCGTACAATAGAATATTCAAGTAATCCAAGCAAAGGTCGTACAGCAATTGCATACGATTGTAGGGTCTGAAAATAATTTAACCGAGACTTTCAGGTGGAAACATCGAAGACATTGCCAACGACGGAGAGATTATATTTTGAGATTACGCTCTTGATGATATACATTTACAAGTTAGTTATTATGCATTCATTCAAGTCATTCATTCAGGTGAGTGTCGGGTCGTGTCTCTTTAGGGCAGTCCGAGTTTTAAAAACTATGATAAATGTTAATAATATATAGTATTATTATTGCGCCTAGCGCCGCAGTACCTCCCACCTGCGACTTTGCACCTTACCTCCTTACCTGTATAAATGCACCAACTTCTGTATGCATCTCTCTTACTTGGACAAATAAACAATCACTCGAACACAACATTATAGGAAATCATTATCAGCTTCCCAGTTTTCTTGTTTAAACACTCGTCAGGATTTTCCTGATGTCTGTAGACGAGCATGGAAGCTCAAATTCTTAATCTTAATGGAGGTTGCAATTACTTTCTGCGGTTAATTAGGACTGTCGTTAACTGTTAGGTTTACCCACTCACTAACAATATTATATTACTGTGAATAAAATTGATTTTGTATAAAGTGTCACTACCCCTTGACCAATGACCCAGCAATGACCCCATAATCTTTAGCATATGAAATATCCCCAATTAGCCTTGTCACTTAGACAATTAGCATAGCTACATGTTTCAGCATTAGAGTCAAAACGTCATTCTTTGGTTGATGTTTTGATAAACTATTGCAGTGAATTAGAACTCATCAACAGGTCATTAGTGAAGCAGGTATAAATAACGGGGGCCTTCTAACACTAAAGTAACTTGTATATCAGTAGTCTTAGAAACAAGACCAAAGTAATAAACTCTACCGAACTCTATTGCAATGGACCAGGAGGCAAGGAGTACTAGCGTTTGACAAATGGTGCCGAAACCCTTTAACACTCACCGAGCTCATAAATCACTTCGATCAGTAAGGTGTAGTAGCCTTTTCAGTCATTTTAACAAATAGAAGGATCGCTTCTTCCATTTTGTATTTTTTTTTTTACGTTTTTGTCTTTTAACCAAATAAAATGAGGTAATTTGACCCAAAAATCGTTCCTTAATTTACATCGTTTACTCAGCGCTTTTCATAATATCTAACCACTTGTTGTGGGTTTCTCAAATTCACAGTGTTCCAAAACAATGAAACTCATAAATTCTTCTCTATTTTGCTAAATCAAAACATAGAGGAATCATTCATCCCAAAAATCATGACTCATACGTGTGTGTAAAACATTACCATTCTTGTTGAATTTTAATTGAGGATTTAGTACAATAAAATAGCAATTTAAAACTATTTGAGTAGCTTTATGTTTTGACCACTCCCCTCAATTTAGCTAACCGTACGCTACTTTGCATTACAATCGATGGATGCTGAGACATGGTTATTAAATTAACCGCTTCAGCAGACTTCCTTACTTTGCATTTATATTTTAGGAATTGTACCTAAAAAAAAATCTTAAAGTTTATTTTAAAGTGTTCATCCATCATCATTAAACAATATTCCAAGCCAATCTCAAAAAAGTTTCCACACCAAAACAACAACAATACAGTACAGTGTTGTTGCCTCACAATTTTCAAATTTTCAGGAGAGTTTTCGACATTAATGTTTAAATGTTATTGCTTCAATATTTTTAGAGGGCTTACTATTAAGGGCTCTTGTGTTGCTATTTGTCTAGGTCAAGGGTTGCCTTTGTCTTTGGGTCTGGACGAGGCCGGAAATGGTTTTTCTTATCAAAGTTTTGCGTTCCCTGTCCACCAAAGGCAGAGGACAAATGTGCATTTGGGCACTTTTGCTCTTTTTTCAAAACTTGAGACCGCCGTGCATTTTAAGAAAGTTAGGTTAGATTAAATTAGGTTTGGTCATTAAATTGCAAAAAGTTCATCTGTTGCTCTACTCGTAAAATGAAAATGGGAAGGAAACGCGGATGACGTGGAAAAGGCCAAAAAGAGATGGAGAAAAGTTTGCCAAAACCTGTAAGTAAATAACAAACAAACAAGTAACTTATTTTGAAATTTTAAATTTGAACCATGAATTAATTTCAATTTCAAATTTTTTTCTCTTGCAATAAGGTATAGCGGTGGCGCATCGTATTTAATCAGGCAATCGATTGGTGTTTACGCTGACCTTATTTTAAATTAAAAAAAGAGAAATTTTAAAATTTATTTCAAAATGTATTTCTCAAAAAGTTGTAATACATGTTTCAACTTTTAAAAAAATCAAAATTCGAAAAGTCTGGGGCAGTCACACACGATTTTTTTTATGTAAAATGGATTGACAATTTTTCAAAAGAGTGGCAAATTAAAGAAATTGGTAAATCAAATTGCTGTTACGGTTAGGATATTACTAATTATAGGTTATTTAGATAATACTGATTAAGTGTAATTATAAATATTAATAATACTGATTAAGTTTAATTATAAGTGGAATTATAAATATTATATCAAATAACGGTAATATTAATTTTAGCATATAACATGATTAGGGACGCTTTGAGTGAGCCCTTATCTCTTGTCCTTTCCGGCCATGGGATCATAAAGAAAGGGACAAGAGATGAGTCCTTAACGAACTTCTAAGACACGGGATTTCCTATGTCTTAGTAGAATGAAGAATTAGCAATATGGCAACAGATTAGGCAGAGTTAACTTAACTCCCGACAACTAAACGTCGTTCTCTCGCTCTCTCTCTAAAATCCTTACTTTCTCTGCTCTCTTAGAAACTATTTGCCTAACTTCATTTTTGAAATTAATAATTAAATAAAAGTAAGAGCACTACTAAATTGTAACAAACGACGGTCCAGTGTTCATTTTATTGGGATTAAGAACTATATCTCCGCAATTGAACAGATACAGTTAAGTGGAAGGGGAGTGTCATTTCTGGTGATTCAGAGGAGCATTGTTTTGACCGGTTAGTCAAGAGACCTTCGTCCTCCTGGTGTTCGTACCTGTGGCGTACTCCTCTCTGCACCTGGAGGCCAAACCGGAAAGACAGCGGACAGGTCGTCGTTCTCTCTCTCTCAGGCCTGTCCACGTACAGAAGCCAAAGGACACCGCGCGTGACACATCGCAGCCCGGCATCCTACTTCAAACGAGGACCCCACAAGGTGACAACACAGCCTAAAATTCCAGGTGAATTCTCGCTCGGAGGAATCTCTCCTCCCCGCTCCATATACTGAGGACCCATTTCACATCTACTCAACGTCAAGGTAACCAAACGCTTCTTTATTTCCATACAGAGTAATTATTAGCGCCACCACCTAGCACCGTAACTGTGAGTCCTCACAATGCTTGAGGGCCAAGTGAGGCGGACTGCGAACTTTCACCACTTTAATTTAAAGCTACTTCTTTTGTACGATTCCTTCTTTAATTAAGTAGTTAGAAAATAGTGTGTAGGTTTCAATGGCGACCGTGACAGGTGACCGCGACGGTTACGGTGCTTTTGAAATAGGGTAGGATCATAGAAAATTACAATTAGAATTATAGGAACTTGATTATGACTCAAAATTAGGAAAAAATTTTAGGTTCAATAATTTTGTTCTGGATTTCCGTTCATTGTCATAGAAGTTACGGCGCAAAATAAAAATCACATTAACTCAACATGTTTTAAAATTCAGTATTATTTTACGTTAAGTGCGGAAGTTTTACCGATTCAGAATCAGGAGCATAATGCAAATGGAAAACTGTAATTTCAGGAATAAGGTTACAATGTACCCCCAACTTTCAAAATTTTGCACGGGAATTTTTATTATTACTCATCAAGTTATCCATTTTTTCTTTCATGCTATGGCTCTGTAGAATTTTTTATATATGTTGGCTCAATGTGCAATACGATAAAGTAAGACTGAAAACCACTTGTCGCAAATAAATTTATTAATCCTAGGATAACGTAAGCAATTTAATTTACCGTAACATTGTACTTTTCAAAAACTAAATTTAAAAAGTCCAGGAAAGTCACGCCCAATTTTTTTGCTTGTAGAAAAGAATTTTTTTAAAGTGGTAAACCAAATTGCACTTTTCAAAAACTAAATTTTAAAAGTCACTTTTTTTTTAATTAATTTAAAAAAAAACGAGAAAAAAGTGAGAATTGGCGTTTCTGTTTATCATGGACTAATTTTGATTTGAACGGTTGTACTTTTTATAAACAAATTGACTACAACAATGTTTTCTTGTTGTTCAAAGTCCGTGATAACAATCTATTCCGGGCAGGCCCATTTGCAACGGGCTTTGAGGCCAAAAAAGTTCTATCTACGCTTTGACGCAGGTTTTTTTTAATTGGTCCCCTATTAGTTAGTTTTTTCTTTTAATGTGTAGTTTTCATTAGTTTAATTTGCATACATGATGCCAAAATCTGTCGTTTTCAAAATGGCACCCAAGTCAATTTTATAGCCAACAAGAAAATTTTCCAAAAGATAGTTTAAATTTTTAAACCCGCAGTTGGCTAGACGCGTGTCATCACAAGAGGAACGCAAAATACTAGCAATTTTACTCATGCCGACAGGGTGACTACACGATCCTTCTACAGGATTGACAACACCGAAGTTGACCCGACGGTGTACTTTGGGAATAAGAAAGTTCAGAACAAGCAACTTGCTCTTCCTAGGAATAGAAAAAAACTTGTAAAGATAAGTCATTGTACACTCATTATGATCTATTAGGATACACTCAATTAATATAAAAATCTAGTATACTATTATACAGTTTAGTTTTCACTTAAAAACCTTCTTTCACTCTTTTCACTTTAACGGCGTAAATCACACACGCACGTAATTAGCGCTGGTTGATTGATAATTATGATTATAAGATACTTGAGGATTTGGAAGTGATGATGTCGCACCTTCCTTAATGATTACCGTGACATGACGTCACTTAATGCGTGACGTTAAATGCAGGGACGTTAATGTGATTCTGTGTGTTGACTGGATTTTCCAAATTGAAAATCAGATAAGTGTCCCATAATTTTATATTAATTAATTAGGTGTATAATTAGATACTTATATAATTGTAGTGTAGTTGTATCGTGGTGCATCATGTGCTTTTTGTTTTGTAATTGCTATGTTTTAACTTATTTAAATTTCAAGTTAGCTTACAAAAGTGCTATTCTAAAAAGTCATAATTTTTTTGATTTCAGGAATTCAAGAGGAGGTGAGAGAGGGTGAATTCTAGTGTCAGATAAGTTGAATAAAACATCATATAATTATAATCTAGAACTAAGAGAATTAATTAACTAAAGTGCATATGTGCCCTATGGTTTACGTTAATGCTTAGAGAATGATAATGATATATTATAATTTGCTATTGTCGAGTTATTTCTAAAAAGTTTGTAATTGGTTCTGCATGAACTTGAGAGGTGATTTTGGCTGAATTGGTGCTCAGCAATGCTTTACATTAACAGGTGATAATCTGAATGATGATTATGTGCGTGCAATTAAGTTTCTAAGGGAGCTTAAGTGAATCATATTGATAAATTGATAAGTTGACGGTTAATTACTATTTAAATGTTATATAATCACAATGCTTAAAGTGCTAAATGTCTGATTACAGAGTGACTGAAAGGATCTGCTCGTAGGTGACTGGTAGTGAGTTTTATCTAAGGATACATCTTTACGGTTATTGTTGAAATCAATAATTGTTTAATTAGTCAAATTAAAAATGAAATAGTTTACAAGTAAAAAATTTTGAAAACAAGCAATTGGGCTTCAAATTTTTTTTTTGTATGCTCTGTTTTGAATATGTAGAGTATGTGAAAATTTCTTAACGAAATTAAATAAGTTTTGGTTATTGTTACGTGGTTTCTCCAAAGGATTAATTATGTGTTACTTAAAAGTGTTGTGTGTTACAGGTGCTGTTGAAATTGTTGTTTTGATGTGTTCATGGCGGCGCAATGATGGCTTCCTTCGGCTTTCATCACTTTGTGGTTTGTCAGTGCGATGGTGATAGGGGTCCAAGTCAAGATAGCGGTTGAAGGCGGAGTTATGTTTCCAGATCTGTGCGATGACGAGATTTTCTGGAGGTTATGCTTCACGATGGCGGAAGGGGCGGAGCCATGTTCGGTGAGTGTGATGCAGATTAGTGCGTAGAAGTAGACGTGGCAGAAGGCGTGGCTAATGACTCGTGGCTTTCGGGTCGTGATTTACGGAGGTGCTCGCTTGGGTTAAAATGGTTCCTGATCTGTGCGATGATGAGATGTGATGGAGGCTCTAATTCAAAATGGCTGAAGGGGCGGAGCCATGCTCGGTGGGTGTGATCCAGGACAGTGCGTAGAATTACCTGGATGCGCAGGCGCACAGGTACAGCCAATGCAGGATATATTTTTTTCCACTCTGTTTTTTGAGTTGTTTGAACCTTATTAATAATTAGTTGGAATTTAGACAGGCTTCGTGGATGACCGTTGGTGAGGTGTATTTGAAATAATTATTTTGGAAATTAGGTTGAAGTAAGGCTAACGTGTTTTCTGTGTTCCAGTGCATTCAAGAAAGAAGAGAAGAGGCGGTGAGTGAAGAGAAGAATTGAAGATTCAACGTGTTTGAGGAGGTAGGTTTGTGGTGCATCGGAGACTGCGGTAGGGTTGTTTTTTTAGTAGAATATTCCAGGTTTCAGTCCTGAGAGTTTGCTTTCCACGCGCATCGGAGGGGGTGCCGGTCGGTATCGTTCAGGAATCCTAATTGAAGTTTTTGGTGAGGGATTGTAAATGTAGGTGATAGGCGGGGTAGCATCCCGCTGTTGGGATCGGCAAAATTGGATTAGAAGGAATAAGAGTGTCACCTAAATCAGGAATAGTAGGAAGTCGTCAAGGTTAGCAAGTAGGTTGGGAACGTCAAATGCTCGAACTCCTGGTATAAGGTTCATCGCTGGTAGGAGTGGGAGAAAGCTTCTGAGTTCCGATTTGAAAAGTGTAAATGTGACCCATATTGCCCAAACATAGGTTCCAAACTGCATGATGATTGTCCAATTTGACCATTGAGCTAGGGGAAAATGTCGTGATGAGTCACCATTTGTGAAACGTCAATCGGCGGCATTGATAAGTTTTTGTGGTGGAAGTTGAGGTGCCAGACAGGGTTGATTTGGCGTGTGCTGTTGACTTCTTCATTGCAACATTTTAGATCGGGGTTTATCCAATGAGCTGGTGTGAGTAATTTCTTGATTGGCATGTGATGAGGTGCAAGGGAATGGAGGATGTACGATTGTTTTGTTCGCTAGGGTGATGCTGCAACCGCAGGTTTGTTTGATGATGATCGTTCCGTAGTTGATTGATGGCGTTAGGGCTGTCGAAATTTCATTCGATTTCACCTTCACTTGTGAAGGGAATTATTATCCCAACTGACCACAATCTCGGTTTGTCTTATTTTATCACAAGTGTTGAGAATGCTTTCAAATTTAGATCATTTTTAAGCACAAAATTTTCTCCATTCTCGAATTAGAAATGGGTTTGTACAGTGCATTATTGAATCATGATAACGTCGATCACGATAATACATGTAATTGTTTCCCCAGTTATAAAACTGTTACTTCATTGAATTACTCTTACGCCCAAAATACATACCGGGCTATTCTCAACAGCGAGAATCTCAACTACAATGTGCGTGTCTTGCTTGACCCAACGGCAAGGGCTGCGGCCATTGAGCACGCAGCCTTTTGCTTTGAGTTCGAAGCAATCAGGTCGGCTGGCCCCCAGAGAACACTTTCAAGGATCGGAAGAGATGGCTTACCAGCCTGGATCATCATCTTCTCCATTATCCAGTACATTCCTGGTTATAACTCCGAAGAAGATAAATTGCCTAAAATATTAATTACGTCCCGGTGAATCCTGACAAATGATCCGAAGTCGAGGACGACGGCGTGGAAAATGTCGAGGTTGCCGTATTGGATGGCGCTGAGGACTAAGCGGATTGGAATTTCTCCTTGCTTATTTTTAAACATAAGTCGTCAGTTTGCGTCCATTCTTATCAAAATAAAACATTTCTGAAACAGTCCTTGTAACATATCCCTCATTAAATTTGCAAATAAGCTCACCGATTTGTTTTAATTTATAACGAAACCTTGTTTTATTGTACATTTTAGGTGTTATTAGCGTATGCTCTAGTTTCAAGCTCTACCTTACTCTTTAATACGTTTTCCACTCTGCATCTTCCGCAGCATCAATTCAGAACAATGAACATAACCCGCTTATGAACTTTATTATCAATTTTTTATTTACAAAGTTAACCCACATATGTCAAAAAAATCAACTTAGCCAAAATATTTCATTTAATTGCGTCAATTGAGTTTATTTTTATATAACAAGATATCATTCAATTATTCAACAATAAACAAAATTTCCTTTCCAACTCGATTAATTTGTGAACAAACGGAAATGTGGTTTCCGGCCTTTAAGAAAGAAGTTGATTAAAACAGTACCAAAGTACCTAAAGTGCCAAAAAAAGCGGTGGAATACGATAAGAATTAAAACTTAACGGAATATGAGGTAGGAAACGAATTTGATATTTAGACTCCAGATTTCATGTTCTCCTTTATGACTCAAAACCACAGATTTCCTTTGTATGAGATAGAGCTCAAGAAAATTAACAAAGGATGTAAAGATAAATTATCTGAAATCCTACGTAGAAAGTTAATTTCAGCAAATTGATAACTAGGATATTGAGATGCATTACAAGAACCAAAGCTAAAGATAACGGTAATAATTATCTTTGCAGTTTGTACAACAAGCAACTGAAACCATTCAATCTCCAGCCCCTATCTAGCGAACATCTAACTTTCAGTCTTCACGCCCACTTCGGAGTCGTCTGTAAATTTAATTGTTTAGGATATATTTTAAGTTAAACTTAGAACGCCAGTTTGTCTTGAGTCAACTTGAATAAGGTAATAACTCATAATTTATTACTAAGATTGTATATAGGGTAACGGTTAACAATATTGACAAATTAAGTCCACGAATTGTACATGGACTGTAACGTGCACGCCACAGCACTACCAAACGCTCCCTTTGTAACCATCTCGTTCGCGGTAAATACTTTTAATCAGCATAGCTACATTTCCCAGCAAATAGTTTTGGCATCAGAATTACCTAGTGGTCGGAACAAAGAAAACACAGAACCGGAATCTGAAATTGGACCGATTTTGGGGCACGTCCAATTTCATTCACAGCTATTTCAACCTGCGCTTTAATTTAATATTTTATGTAGTTCCCAACTTAGATACTGACATATTGTCGGGCAAGGACTTTGAAAACACGATTGTTAGTATCATTTTGAAAATCGTAAAGCAAACGTGTCTTACGGGTAGAAGACCGAGGGACCTACCAGCGAGTAGGTGCTCCAGAGGTTTTGGGCCGTTTGTGATTCTAGCTGGAAATTCAGATCCATCCTTAAGAATCATAATAGGACAGTTGCGAGTTGCTATTCGGAGTAACCAAGCTGAACAAAACGTTGATCTCTTGAGTTGATTGTCATTTCGGTTATTTCCCTCGCCTCAGAATTTACCGTAAGTCAGAAACCGATAAGAACGCTGCTCCTTTTTTAAACCAAGGTCTACCTCCAATGTGCACCTCCGGACTACTCGCCTGTTTTGTTCTTCATAACATATGCTGCGAATCCCTAACAATTTTATCCTTTAACATATAGTATCCACATCTCAAGAGTTATACAAGCTATTAACAAGAGTAAGCTAACAAGGTAGTCGTCAAAAATGGACTCTGGTCCTTCAAGCCATTTCGTTTTATCCATTTTGCGTCACAATTGCAGCAGTTTTGAATTTTGACATTGTAAGAAAATACTAATCTGCAAGAAACTGGATAGTACCATCAATGAGCCACTTATGCTGTACAACAATACGTTTATTGAAACTTTGTTACTCGACAATATTACGGTGATGTAAATTACGGATAAACACGACATACACGGAGAGAGGAAAATCTCGTCAAGAGATGGCTCGTCGTGTACCCTTGCTGAGTAGGTTGCTTTCAGTTGGGAAACTGCCCTGCCTTCTCCAAAAATTCTTTCCTGACATGCTTATGGTTAACCTTGTAGATTGGTTATGATGGATTGATAAAACAAATTATGGATACTCAAACGCCAGATAGTTTGGTTCGCCGTGATAGCCCAAAAACGTCCTTGGTTGATGTCATATTATAAGACGATGAGAGCGTAACCCCTCATTGTTATAATGATTCAAACCAATCCTAAATACGGTGGAGGTAAACAAACACTCGGATGAAACACAACAGTTGCCGAGCAATCTAACTGCGTAAATTTCCAAAATTGTAATCCAGTTACGTCTTTCTAAATTCTTTGAGCAATTTTAACCATATTGCTAATTTCTTGTATTAGACCTAACGAGAAATTCCGTGCTAACTGCTTCCTAAGCCTTCTTCAGACCCCGGGCTGATGTCGCCCACAAAGATGCAGCCTCACGTTTACGCTGTTCTGTTCTTAATTTTTTTGCATGGTAGCAACGATCTTCACAAGGACAGCCGCACAACTATACTTATCGCAATAAACAATTGGCAATCCTTTTGCCTTAATAAAAATGTAAGTCATCCATTGCGTTCAATAATCGCATTAACAAAAATGCTTCTAAATCAACAGTCCCCTTAGCATTTTCTGACTCAAGTCGCAAGTACGCCCACCAATTAGCTTTATTTAAAAAAAACTAAATTTTATTACACGTTTTAGGTCTCATTGACGCATGCGCACAGCTCTACCTTTCTCTTCAGCTTTTCTACTACTCTTCGTCTTCGGCAGTCTCCACTTAAGAGGACAAGATTCGCATACTAACCTTTTCACCGATTTACTATTTATAAGCTTCAATTTATTTTTAACCCACAAATGTCACTAATAAAACAAATCAACAAACCAAAAATATACTGTTTAATTGCGTACATTATTTAACTTTTTATTAAGAAGATATATTATACAAAATAATAAATGAACTGAATAAAACTTCGAAGGTGTGTTATAAAGAAATCAACAAAAAATAAATAATTGTGAAATAAAAAAAGCAATAAAGAAATGATACGTTATTAGGTATGTAATTGGTTTTATCGCATTTTTAAGTTCGACATTGTGTACTCCATTTCATAAATAGGAAATCTCGGTAGCGATCATAATAAAATTCTGCAGTAGTAATAATTAACATGAAGAGAGATATACTTTTATTAAGTTATTCATTTGACACTTTGCAACCCTGCTATTCTCTACTTCCAAAAGTCTCAACATTCTACCTTTTTATAATCAGAGAATTATCATGAAATCAATTTATCTCATAGATTTTTTATAATTTTGTTCATAAATTTCATCAATTACGTGTCGATTTTAACAAAATTTCTTGTTTGATACTGAAAGTATCTTTGCATCCATATTGCAAAAAAAAACCTTTGTGGTACAAAAAAAAATTGGATAAACATAATAAAACTCTTAGGTATTATCGAGAAAGTTTATTTTTCACCTGCACTATTTACTTTATTCTCGTATTTATACGTTATATTCCAGGATTTGTATATTTCCATTATACAACATTTACACACATTCCCGTGTATCAGCACACGCTTAGCTATGCGTGGTGCGCAGTGTTTCATACTTGACAATTAATTGAATTAGGGAGGATCAATTTCGTAAACTAACTTCTATGTGAGTGAGAGTTCACATTCTGTTTTACGTCGCAATGCAGCAGGAATTTAAACCATGAATTGAATCTCTGGGTAGGCACGCTTCACAATATTTAAATTCATCTCCAAATTTATCATCCTAAACACCCATCATCAACAAAATTTTAAATTTTGCAATATTAATACATAATAAATACAAATTACCCAGATATGCAGTACTTATCGACTTTGTTTAAAATTTATTGCTAGTTAAGTGATTCTGTCGTTATAATTATCGTCGTTATAGAGTTGTGTCTATTTTATTCAAACAAAAGAAAATACGCGAGTTCATTAAAAAAATAAATGAGTTTTATACTCCTCTTGAAGGGTATAAATCCGACACAATTTGTTTACCAATTATCTCGTAATTAAATTGATCTTTTTTAGTAAAATTATCACGTGATTAAAAAAGTACTGCTTGATTTTAAATTGCCTTTATGGCAATGTTAAGGAAAAATTTTAATTACGATTACCAAAAAAAATAAGGTAAACGATACATAGTGTGTCTTTAAATGCCATCGAACGGAAATGTTTTATGGTACCTCTTAATTGCTGCAAATTAAATATCTTGCAATTATTACTCTGAAAAGTTTATTATTTGATAATAACATCATGTACTCATCGTGCAAATCATATAAATCATGTAATTAACGTTGTTTGATTGTATGTAAACAAAATTCTTGTGGAATTGCATTTTCGGTGCAACTTTACGTTTGAAACTTTGTATTTTCTTGTAATTGTGCTTGAAATCAAATTGAATTGGGATCGACAGTTTCTAGTTTTTGCTTCACCTCGAACGTCAGATATACGTTACGCTTCCTTCATGATGTTTAAAATTTAATATTAACTTTCTCGTAATAAACCAAGAAAGTCAAGTTTCATGCTCTAATTCTTAAATTTAGCTCATGTTCTACCACATATTTCATAATTTCCTAGTGATAGAGATTTAAGAAAACATAGGTCAATGCACAACTACTCTGCTGATGAAGTGACAAGAAAACAAATGTTTTGCCAGTCACGATCTCCTGA
>JAQFYP010002054.1:0-13607 GCA_034694865.1 Bilobella braunerae | reverse complement strand
ACCGCTGAAACCAATGACTTCCAGTACCGTGACCACTGCCAACGAGTCCCAAACAGAGGTGACATTTGCAACGAAGTGGAGGGACAGTGGTGAGGTTGCAACCCCAAAGCTCAGACAGACCCAAACCCCACTGAGGGACTGGACAGAAGGGATGAGGCACCGAGGCTGCTGCTCTCCTCAGCACTTGACTTGACCTAAGATGACCTCTGACATGGGACATCTTTGTCACCCCTGGAATGACCGTCCGCGGACACAGCTAGAGAATGCCGCGCCGAAACCAGCTTCTTCCTGCACACAAAGTGAAAATACAATTAGTTACTGCCTGCTGACACATGATCTAATTGAGTACACTAATTTATTGAATCATTTTGCAAACTA
Organism: Bilobella braunerae; assembly: GCA_034694865.1. Taxonomy (NCBI): domain Eukaryota; kingdom Metazoa; phylum Arthropoda; class Collembola; order Poduromorpha; family Neanuridae; genus Bilobella; species Bilobella braunerae. The sequence goes on along the minus strand of JAQFYP010002054.1, from coordinate 13,229 downwards.
CTTTAACGTATAAGTTGCCTACTTGACCAGTTGACTGATTGAAAAACTTAAACTAACCTTAAAGTATTTGAAACCTAATGGTATAAACTAATTTGACGCACAATTTGTCCAACTGACCATTGACAAATTGACAAACTGATTTTACAAACCAATCGACACAGTTGAAAAGTAAGTTTATGAATTACGCTTAGTCATTGCCACTGGTCGCTGGAAGTTAGCCCCTCAGCCCCTCAAGTTTTTTTTAGTACAATAGTGATTTTTAACCTTAACCATGATTCAATATATACATAAAAAACCTAAGTAGGTTTTATTTGATTTATTTATGCACGATTATTCCTATATTCAATCAAGGTTAGGTTAAAAATACTAAAAACACGCCCTTGAACTAAGAATAACTTGAGGGGCTGAGGGGCTAACTTCCAGCGACCATTGCCACTCATGTGACACATGACTTAACCTTATCATTCCTTATGTGTTACGCTGATTTACACATCATTGAAAGATTTGACACAACCTTAGGTTACAGCTTAACTGATTTCTGTCTTGAACCGCAAACCATACGCAGACACATAATACTTGCGCCAACCCCTTGTGACTGACTCTTGACACGCTTCTGGCTTGTCCAATCTCACTTCCATCCAGATGAGATGCTGCTTCCTTGATTGCAATGCTGAAGTTGCGGTGGCCGGAAACCACTCAGAAATCCAGTGGAGCATTCCCCGTGCTGAATCCTGGCACGATTCTCTCTACCATGCATGACGCCAGACGACATGAATTGAGCTGTTGCGACGACGGAATTGCCTCAGCGACCACAGATGGCCTCCCGATGAAACCCGGTGGGCCTGTGAGTGTCCACGTTCTCGACGCTGCTCTTTGACTGCCTGGAACGGAACTGCCTCGTCGCACCGCTGTCGATCTCCTTGGCCACAAATACGAGTGTCCAGTTGGGATAAGGTAGGTCCAGTGAAGGCCCTACCTCACCTCCGATGACCTTTCCGTCGGCCATGGGGTTAAGAGCCTCCCTTCCCTTATCTCGCGGTTCCGATGACGTTTAGAACCGTAAATCAACACCAGAACAAAAATACAATCTAATTAAACTATGACACAAAGACATGACACAAACATTACATGACAGAACACATGACATGAAAAAACACCTGATTTGTATGTATTTTGATGGAGGGGGTATCGCAACCCACACCGCTCAGGCCTCAATCGGGCCCATTGCAGTAACTCCATTTGATACACTGCCAATTTCCTCCCTATTGTCTCCGTACCGTTATTGGAGTTGAATCTTGGATAATCAGCACATAAAATCATCCCATCGACTCTAGCTGTTTTAACGTATAGAGTTAGAATGATTCCTTACGGAACTCCTTGGTTGGACATACGCCTCCACGCTATCAATCTGTATGCAGATTTCCCAGATAAGATAGCAGTCGAGAGATCACTCCGAGTTAGGTGTGCTTTTGTTTCTCCTTGTATCTCTGGTGCGTGGACGCTTATCGTCCTTTGGCAATTTTTATCTTCGGGTGATCGAGTGGCAACGTCGACGTTTTATTCTCTATGGAGAAACCGAGTCTCGATCTCCGGATGTCAGTGGAAAAGCATAAAAACTGGACAACCAGGCCCCGTTAACACATGATTTAGTTAATGTTAATAATTGTTGATGGAAATCCGATTACCCTACTCCTCAGAGCTCTCCCACCGTCAGATGACCCACAGGGCCATCTGACCTTACCAACCAATTACTGAATCTCAAACGATCCTGTCCGAGGTCCGAGGTCCAAAATTGTTTCAGGTTTCAGTAGAATTTTAAAATTTATAAGAAACTTGAAAAGAAGGCAAATCCAGAACAGGCTTGTTCGGGTAGTTTTCACAAACTTAACATTAATTACACCACCAAGATTACACATTGATTGGAAAATAAAAAGTATGAAATTGTTTGTTGGGGCCTAACCTCAATCTTTACACATTAGCAACACTGGTGAATTAGTTAGAAATGCTAAATAAAATCGGTAGACAGTCCGCAGCGCACTTTTGCTTATAATACATAGAAATAAGGCAACTATTTAATATCGTTTTTATTTTATTTTTTAAATAGCGTCAAAGATACAGACAACGATGCAAATCTCCGTAGTCACTAATCTCTAATGTGTTCATTACATTAGCTTTTGCAACGCAATTATTATTTCGTAAAATGGCATAAAAACGCTTGCAATATACAACAGAACAAAAAACACTTTTCCTGTTGCAATTGGTCAAAGAAACATGTTTACTAATATTAAATTACATAGTATCGTACAAATATCTCGATTCAGTTCTTGAAATCATAGGGTTACTTGGTGGTATAGGCTTCTGTAATAGTTGAAAGATTCTGTTATCCCTTACTAAATCATTCATTGAATTATTTTCTGGCTCATTAGCAAGCACTACGTTGGGACCTGGCGTCGTGAAAATATTGCATAAGGGAATTTATGTCAATTACTACTTCTCCAACAATACAATTTTGCAAATGTTATTTCCAGTCACGTGTGTTTGCTTACGACGGAGTAGAATACATTCCAAATAAGAATGTTTATTATAATGTGGTGACAATGCCACACGGTGGCGCAGAACATAAGAAGAGGTTGTTGGGTCTCTAGGGTAAGAGGTTCTTGTCAACGCGGTGTTTTGAACTGCCAACCATAATTTCTGCTCTGTCTCTCACAATCAGTACTGTGCTCAAGTAAGGCAACAGATAAATTTTGTGGCATCAAACGGAAAAAAGGTTTACTTTTGTTGTATTTTGTCTTCAAGTTTCAATCCAAGCCTTAAAGAAATTCGCAATGGAGGGAAAATCTAAACTATTTATGATATTAATAGTGTTTTATAACATAGCAATAGGACATTCTTTGATAAATTTCCCCTCAACCGAGCATTGTTCTTCAAGCGGCCTAGAGAATTTACATGTAACTAATTTGCAAGAAATCCTGCAACAGTTTGCTTCTAATAACCTAATTCTCCATTCAGGCGTTTTAGCTTCGTTCCGCATAGAATTGTCCTATATAATTCAACCATTATACATTTCAAGCTACAATGAGAGTTTAGTACCAATTAGCTCTATGGATATTATTGTACACAACAATTTTTATTTTACATTATCGCTCAATTCCCATCGTAAGTACTCAAGCGCTAACCTGAGTTCAATTACCCTCGTTATATTTTTTCCAGAGTGTATTTTGTTTACACTAATACGTATGAAAAATGAAATAATTCTTAGTACAAAACAATATAATTTGGCTTATCAAATGTTTTCACTCCACATTGAAGATATTATTCTTCACCAATCCAAAGTTTCATTTCCGGCTTCTTTGTATTCATCACAAATAATTTTGATTACTTCAAACATACAATACAATATAGATTTATTTTCAAAAGGTATTTCTTATGCGGCATTATTGAAAACAATTGTATTCAAAATAACTAACTCTTCTATAGACACAAATTCATTTTGGAGAGAATCAGCCTTCGTGGGTTTAGAGCAACAGACTTGCACAAAAAGTAATTTTAACAAGTGTTGGGAAAATTCTGGCAAACTTGCGTATTTGAAAATATTCATGTTGAAACAAGGCATTGCCGGACAAGACAATGCATTTTGCAATGTTACACAACAAATTACATCCATCATCCGTAGCCCATTTAAGTTAAAACGCAGACTCGTTTCAGGGTTCAGAAGACCAGTCTTACCAATACTAAACTTAAACTTGGTGGAAAACCATTCATATATGTTGGACTACATATGGTTATTACTGCTAGAGGGTGCCAATATTTTTTCAAAGGTAAACAACTTTACAATTAATGAAACCCAAAATAATTTTGTAAAACTTATGTCGGTCCTAACAATAAGAGAACTCGATTATGTTACCTTCGGAAACAATTTAGCTAATTTGCAAGGAAACCTCCCTCTTCGCGATGTTGTTGTGACTGGGAGCCGCAGCATAAATTTTGTGACTTGTGACGGCGTTCAAAATAATTTGTCTTTTAAAATTTATTTCCGACCATTTGATTCCTATTCTTGGGCAATGCTTCTCTTTACATTTGTTTTGCTTCAACCACTTCTTCTCTTGTGGGTTACACGAGCTTTGCAAGTAAAAAGTTGGTCACATGTTCTAAATGTAACATTTAACTATATATTGCGGAATTTTACAATTCTTGTAGAAGTTGGAACAACGTTTAATCGATGCATTAAGGCAAACATAAGGTCTCTCAATCTCACTAGATTTGTAAATACAAAATTTTTGTTCTGCATTATGATGGGCGTGGTTCTTACCAATGGATACAGGGGGCTATTAACTGCCGACCTTACCGCTGGTATCCCGTCAAGAGTCACATACACAAAGTTTAATGAAATGTTCAACTTTATACTTTACACAACTAATCATCATTTCATACAGTCGGATAAATATCTAGGAATGGGATATTGGTCAACCATAAACAAAACAGCGGATTTAGTTTTCTTCGGTGATCACAACCTTTGTGACGGAATGCGTGGAATTAAAATACTAAGGGAATTTGAACTTGAAAAGAAGTACGCCCACATTTCTCCACTACAATGTCCAGTAAACCTCAACTCAGAGTTTGTTAGAGAATTCTATTTCACGTCTTGGATAAAAATTGAACCTAGAAAGAGTGCTAACAAAACAATATTTACAAAATCGCTTGTAGCCTTTGCTCCATATTTAAGTCGTTGGAATTTTTACAACGCAACAAAGGGATGTGATGGTACGGCGTACATGGCCTCCCAGTTGCAAATTGATGGGTTTCTCGCCTACACAAAATTGAAAAGTGAGGGGAAGCCAGGCAATGAGAAAATTGTGTTTCGGAAGGGGGAAGAGAGTCAGTTTCATGTGTTAACCGGTGTTAGCTTTTCAAAAGAGCATTCACCAATGTTTTACACACAATGTTTCAATGTTTTTAGGATGCAAATATTGGTGAGTTCGGGTATCATCGACTTATGGACAAAATGGTATAATCGCCTCTATCCGGAGGAAGACTACCAACTAATAAAAAGTGCTTTGGCCCTAGACAACGGTGAGCCAAAACGTCTTGGACTGAACACAAATGTTGCTTCGGCATTCTTCATATTTGCATTCTTTGTTGTACCTGCCATTATTTGCTACGCTGTTGAAAATGTTATGACAAATATTACCCTGAAGTAGTAAGAATGGATGTCAACTTATGTCTATTGAATGGTTGATATTTGAAATATATATGTAACAAACGATTTGAGGTAAAGTAGAGCAAATTATTTAAAAAAATATTAATTTTACGTGGTTTTATCCATTTAAATTGGAATAAAACATGCGTATTTCTATACAACGTTACAATATAATATCGAATTTCCCAGTAACACTTGTGTTTTAAGAAATTGAGCAATTTATAACACGGATTCTTTTTTTTTTAGTTTGACTCATTACGGTCGCGGTTTCATCCGTTTCACTTAATATAAGATACTTATATCCCCTTATAGTTTAGCGTTGGGGAATTACTACATTAATATTGCACAATGTGGATACAATTGGGATTTCCCCTGCTGCTAACAATGTTGCCAGCATGATTTTGGCAAATGTCTACCAAATACGGTTGAGAAAGAAACTAGTCGTGGATACCGTGGATGATTAACGCAGATCAGAATTATTGCCCGCAAAACTTTGAACGGGTGGATACCATGACAGGCTGTCTGGTTAACTTCGACCAAAATTAATGCAGAAGTTTGCTTTTCAAATAATTAACTCTCCTATTGACACAAGTATATTCCTACGAGAATCGGTCTCCAACGGTTTAGTTTCACAAAATTGTACAACATACAACTTGGAAAAGTGTTGGAACACTGCAGGGAAACCTACCTATTTGAAAACAATTATGATGCAACGAGCCAATACCCGCCAAGGCTTGGTGCATAGTAACGTGACTCAAGAACTTACCCCCTTAATCCGAAGCCCATTTAAACTGACACGCGCCCTAGTGTCACACTCTGGATCAGGTAACTAATAACCAATACTAAGCCCCGACTTGGTAGAAAACAATTTATATTGGACTACATCTTACTGCTCGAGGGTGCGGATATTATCACAAAAGAGAAAAATTTTACTATTAGAAAAAGAAATAGTTAAAAAAAAAACTTCTATCCGCCCTAACTGTAAATAAATTGGTTTATGTTATTCTAAATATTTTTTACCCATTTTACAAAAGAACTTCCCTCTACTAAATGTTGTTGTAACAGGTAGCCGCAGCCTAAATTTTTTGACTTGTGACGGCGTACAAAGCAATTTATTTTTAAAAAATATTTTCACCCCTTTGATTTTTATTCTTATGGTATGCTCCTCCTTACATTTGTTTTTGTTTCGCCACTACTTCTCTTATGTTTGACACGAGTTTTTTTTTATTAATTCGTTACCTCCCTTTGGGCCCGAAGCCCATGGAGCCAAAAATCTAGAATATTGGAGTTCGATTTTTAAGTAAGTGGTAATCATTAGAATTCTGTGGAGAAATCAAGGGTCACGTGTTAACTACATTCTGCGCAATTTCACAATCTCAGTTGAAGTTGGCATAATGTTTGAACCACGCATTGAAGCAAACAGAATCTTTGAATAGATTTCTAAATACAAAGTTTATGGAATGGGTTATGATGGGCGTGGTTCTAACCAATGGTTACAGAGGGCTATTAACTGCCGACCTTACCGCTGGAATTCCATGCAAGGCAACGCAAACAAAGTTTAATAAAATGTTTAACTTTATACTTATGCGAATGATAACCATTTCCAGGCGTCAGTAGAAAACACTGGTTATTAGTCCAAAAAAAAACGAAATAGGGAAATTATTGTCCTTTAGTCTTTACAACTTATGCGACAGAATTCACGGTATTGAAATACTAACAGAATTTAAATTTGAAAAGGAGTACCCACTTATTTCACCCCTGCAATGTCCAATAAACGAAAGTGCAGAATTCATCAGTAAACTCGAATTGATATCTTGGACAAGATTTGAGCCAAGAGTCAGTGCTAACAAGACAGTATTTCAAAAGGCGCTTGTTGGTTTGGAACACTCCCGCACAAAAGAACATTTCTACCAGGTAACAAAAGGATGTGATGATACGGTTTACATGGCCTTACAGTCGTAAATTGATGGGTTTCTCGCTTACCCAAAACTAAAAAGTAAGGGGAAGGTGGGCACAGAGAAAATACTATTTCTGAAGGGTGAGGAGACGCAGTTTTATGTGTTAACCGGTGTAAGCTTTTCAAAGGATTATTCACCAATGTTTTACACCAGAATGCAAATATTGGCAAATTCGGGTATAATTGATTTATGGACAAGATGGTATAATCGTCTCTATCCGGATGAAGAATACCAGCTAATACGAAATGCTTTTCCATTGAGCGACAGTAAGCCGAAGTGTCTTGGACTGCACACAAATGTTGCATCGGCATTCTTTATATTTGCCTTCTTTATTGTTCTATCTGTTTTTTTTTGTTGTTGAAAATATTAAGAGAAGTATATCCTTATGCATACACAAATTTAGGTTTTGATTATTCAAGTGTTTTTTTTTGATGGTCCGTACGTGATTTAAAATTTAAACAGATTCTATGTTGATGGTGCTATATGTATTTGGTCACAATAACGTGATTTATTCCTGTGTTAATTTAGAAGCCGATAAGTAAGGACCTCCAATGAGTGTCTTTCCTTCAATTAGTCCCACAATAACTTACTTCATGCAGCACTCGAGGTAGGTATCGTATTTGTTTAATCTTTTAGCATAAGATCAAGTAAGGGAGCAATTAGTGTGCAATGTCGTAGCGCGACTTTGCTTCGTCACCCATTGATTTGACCCATAGTAAGTAACTGGTGGTCGAATAATAGCGAACTTCGACTTGGCGATATAACGTGGACTATATTGACATAAATGCGTGGACCAGCTTAAAATGTCAGACACTTGTTTTGATCATATCAACAATCACCCTATTTAGCATAATAGTAGAAGTTTGCTACTATGCTGCAGATTAGTGTGTTGGTTTTAATGTTGTTAGGTGTCGCGTCGGTTTCCTTTTAACAACTCAGCAACTGCGCTACTCTTTTGTCTTTAAATAAATTTATGCAATTGCGAATTCCATAACTTAACGTATAAAAATGATGCAGGTGTAAAGCAGATGGAGCAGCAAGCGAAATTTTTTTTACTAGATCTTTTACGTGATATTATTTTACCAAACTCTTAATTAATTCAGTTCATAGCTTCTTGTTAATGATTTTTTTTACCTTTACCTTTATTATTTTTCTTAATTTCAAGAAATGAAAATAATTTCTTATCGCAATTCCTTTGTTCCATTTCATCTCCTTTTTTCCGTCCTTTTGCCTCAAGTTGGAAGGTAGATCTAATATAGGAGCCTTGCAGCAATGGTAGACTTATACAACGCTAGAAAAATAAAAAAAAAGAGGCTTGCTGCAGCATAGCATTTCATCGCACTGTAAAACCTTCAGAGCAAATCTATTGGTAGCTAATTGGCTTTGAAGTAAATACGTAGTAGTTATGTTATACTCCACCGAAGGGGAGTAAAACTTTTAAACAACTCAGCACTCACACCAAGCAAGTAGAGGGACTCGAGTATTAGTCACTAGTAGAAATTAGCAGGAGTAGCAATCTTAGTAGTAGAAAACTTAGTTGCTAAAGTGGTCGTGATAAGGAAGTGTAGTTGCTAATATAAGCTTACAGTCCAAACGAACGTACAAGTAGACTTAAGCGGAAAATATCCCCTGATCATTCTACACTGCAAGTGAAAGTAAAGTGGAATACACAACAGACCTTCGGAGATGCCAACAACAACGTCACTAAGAAATGGACAAATTTCAAAGAAAACATAGTATACAAAGTTCTAAAGCAAGAAGTTCATGCATACAACTTTACTTTCGATGGCAACATTGTTTGGAGTTCTACATATTGTCGTTCTAATGTATGTGTATACCATCCTTAAAGAAGATTTGTGCAACGTAAGCTGAAATTACCAAAATAAAAATTTAATGTTTACTGTGTTGTATTTTAACTTTTATATGACCTCCAACTTTAGAAACCAATAATTACTGCTGACCCAGTTGACGTTGTGTACGACCGCCTACGCCACCTATTGAAAAAAATTCCTTCTGATATTTCAAGTCTGCGAGAATTACTAAAAGTGGAGTTGACTAAGAGCGTTATCTACCGAGATGCTTGGGAAGAAGGTATTGAAATATTTGAGAAACGGAAACTGACGTTACTAGATGGCGTAGACACTAGTATTCCTGACGAGTACCACATTGCCTTGATTACGTACACAAGCCACGACATCCCGCGAAAGTCGGCCTTCTACAGAGCTTTCAATTCTGCTACACGCAATTTGCGCACGAGTGCTGAAATGAATGACTATCCGTATAAAAGTTTCTTTCAACTGTTACGACTTGCTGTAGAAACTTTAGGTAGTATCCCAAAATTTTCTGCTATGGCAAAAATATTACATCGAGGCACAAGGGTACAAAAAACATTTGCGAGTGGCCAGGAAGTAGCTTTTCAGCAATTCATTTCAACGTCGGAGTATCCATCGGTTGCAGAAAAATATTCCAGAAACATTACACTTCTGAGATTTGAAAATGTATACAAAAAGGCAATAGGAGTTTCACTCAAGTTTCACTCAAAGTTTCCAGAGGAGTCTGAAATTCTGCTGTCACCGCTACAGTGCTTCCGCGTGAAGCAGATAGTAAATGGAGAAGTGGATATTTTTACTCTTGAACCTATACATAGTGATAACGCAAAATTCAAATCTTGCCTCCTACCAATGTCCGCACTCTAGAACCGATGCATATTTTGTGCACGTGAAAGCTAAGGCGTTGTAATTGGAATAAAAACAATTGTCCTATTGATAAGTTAAATTATACTACGTGTGCAGGGTTTTAATTAGTTTGAAAAAAAAATGTCTCGCGTTTCTAACTTTCTAAATTTATTATTGGAAAATAATACAATATTAAAATAACAACACTTCAGAAATTATAATTCACACAAAGCTTGTTTAAAATAAATTCATCTATGGTCAGCAAATTTTAGTTTCAAAATTTATTAGAAACTATTCCATTGTCATAAAAAGTTCCCGCGGACAAGTGAGACAATACTTAACATGTGCACTTGAGCATTTTATACAAAAAAAAATTATCTTGGAAATACTCTTTGTGCATTTTTTTTGGTTTAATTTATTTCAGATTCTGAGTTCTACTTATGTTGCTTCTTAACTTGAAAAGATAATACGTTTTTTTCAATTAGCTACTGCATCAAAAAATTTCTAAATGTATAATTAAATTTTATTTTTGATGCCAAACTTGCAGTCGGCAAATTTAGAGGCATTTGAAAGCTGGATATCTAGGGTTAATTCGTTTCATTTAATATTGCTTTTGGTTGCTAAGCTCAAAATTATCAAATTAACAAATATGGAATCTAAAATAATTCCTTTCTGGATGTATTTCCTGCGTGCAATTTTGAGGAGTATCTTCTTTTTATATCATACCGTAATGCAATTAGCATATGTAAACATGTTTTAATTTTCTCTGATTCACGAATTGCCTTGGGGTCATCTTCCTATTTTGGAGACGGAGGAAGGCACCATCTTGGCCGGAAGCATGGCGATTTGCCGCTACGTAGCGCGCAGATACAATTTGATGGGGGCTAATGACATGGAGGCTGCAAAGTGTGACGAGTATGTAGACGTTTTTGAAGATATATTTAAAGGTGATTAAATAAGTTTACGATACGCGATGTGGGTATTTTAGTCTCCTTGGCATAACGTTTTCAAATTTTAGAATGGGTCTTCTACAATTTCCTCGAAACGGACCCGGACAAGAAGGAAGATAAGAAGAAGACATTTGTGGAATCCAGGGCACCCAACTTCTTCAAGAAGTTGAACAGCATTTTGGTGAAAAATGGCGGAACTCATCTTGTCGGAATCAACTTAACTTGGGCAGACGTTTTTATTGTCTGTAAGTTGGAAACGCTTGAAGACCATGTCTATCCGGACCTGATTGACGCCTACCCTGCTGTTGTGAGCGTTCGTTCTGCCGTTATGAGCAACAGCAACATCAAGGCATGGGTCAGCAAGCGTCCGGCTGAATAAAATTGGTGCGACTTTATTTTTAAAATGAAATAAAGCCAACGCAAACGGTTAATACATCTAGCAAAAAAATGGCCTTACTTGCCTTATTTTTATTTTGCCAAATTTCAGCGATTGAAATGCTATATCGTTGTTTATTGTTACAATAACACGTATAAGCCTTATAATAGATTTTCTAGATTTTCTAACAATTTTAGTGATTACATTCAGTTTGAATTTGCTTGAATTGAGTTCGTTATTGCTAAATTATTGTTCAACAATTGAAAGTTGCATATTTGTCTAAAATTTATATTAATATAAAATGAGCACTTCTGATCCGTGATGTGATCCCAATAATCTTTTTTGTCACCACGAGGAATGATATTACAATAAATATGATAAGTTACTATGAATTATATTTTGAAATATACAGGGTGACCCTGAAGTAGGTCCAGCTTTTTGAGGACCCATAATTAAAAAAGTTAATGGTCGATTTCTGCTTTCAAAGTTTTAGAATGACCGGAAGTGTCAAGAAGGATGTCCAGAATTTTGTGGGACCCTCAAGTCCCCCGTAACTAAGGTACTTGAATTTTTGAACTTATAGGGGCCCATTTTTAAGTGGGTCATCCAATAGAAAGCCATTTTTGCAAAAAAAAAAAAAAAAAAAAAGATCAATTTGATCTTGGTTACCCAAGTTTTAAAAACGTTGGACGTTGGCACTTGTTTTTAGATACTTGCACTTCAATTTTGTTCAATTGGAACTGTGCAAGCGTCGAAATGTTTTGCAAAATTTTGGTAACTAAGACCAAATTCACCACTCTTGCAAAAATGGGCCCCTAAAAGTTCAAAAATTCAAAAAAATCAAAGCACCTTAGTTACAAGGGACTTGAGGGTCCCACAAAATTCTGGACATCCTTCTTGACACTTTTGGCCATTCAAAAACTTTGAAAACAGAAATAGACTGATAGCTTTTTTATTTATCGGTCCTCAAATAGCTGGACCAACTTCAGGGTCACCCAATTCTGCATCGAAATGACATAATAAACAACTTGAAGATTTAATTAAAAACAAATAAAGAAACATCTCATTGCACGCTTGAAAAAATGCGATAATAAATATTATGGGCGTAACGTATATATATTTATTTCAATCTAAATTGAAATGATTCAATCAGCATTGAAAATCAACCAATTCCCGGCAAAAATTAATTAAAAAAGAACCTAATGAAGTGCCTTCAATATATGTTTTACTGTATGCCAAAACATTCTCTGGGATAAAAATACGTCCTTTATTGTATTTAGTAAGAACCTTGATGAAAATTTATCGCTTTTAATAGATGGGGTTGTGGGCAATACTTTTTAATTGGAAACTTGGAAGCATCATCGTCTCAAAAGAATATTCCTTGATTCCTTGAAACATTATCCAGCCGTATTAATTTCAGCATTAAAAATCTCGGGCTAGTTTAATTAATTAATTAATGCTTCAACTAAAACTTTGGAACGAAAATTTTTACTTACATTTACTATAAAAATAAAACTGACCGTGGTAAAACGGTCAACCAGTAGCGGAAGTAGGAAAGTTAGAATTAGAAAAATATTAAAATCATTCGAGTAGAAAACAGAAGTCCGGGTTTTCGGAGTTCAAAGGTTATTTCCGAGTGAAATGGGGCTCTAGGGTCATCAGGACTATCATATTTTTTTGTTTCATGCAAAAGTAAAGTTTGACCTTCAAAGGTCCTTCAGAGGTGAAAGGGTCATTTTAGGGTCAAAGGAGGCTCTGGTGTCATTAAAATCATCATAACTTTTCGTTTCCTGCAAAACTAGGGTTTGACCATGATAGGTCATTTTGAGGTCAAGGGGTCATTTCCGGGTTAATGGAGGCTCTGGGGTCATTTAAACCTTCATAACTTTTCGTTTCATGCAAAACTAAAGTTTGACCTTGAAAAGTAATTTTGAGGTCATGGGGTCATTTCGGGGGTCATTGAGGGTCACAGAGAAAAGTGTCCTATACAAACATTGTTCCCCTATATAAGAGGAACAACTTTTGTAGAAGTCATTTTCCATGTTGTCATAGAATGATATCTTTGACCTT
>JAQFYP010002053.1:0-13608 GCA_034694865.1 Bilobella braunerae | reverse complement strand
CGTCAGTCTCCCTTCAGGCTCGTAGTTTATGGACCCAATAAAGTTGTACTTTAAAATTACTTACAAATTATTGCTTTAAAATTAATGTCACATCTTACATCCTCTTAGAATTGCTGAATCGTTTATTTTTTTGCATTAATCTCTAACAATTCCATTGATATGACCTTAATTGCATTCAGAACATTTCCATTGAACTCAAGCATAGGTACTGAGTTTTAAAATAAAATAAAAACTAATTAATTGAATTTATTGAACTTAATTGAAGTAAGCGTAAAAATTTATAAGACATAATGTCAATACTGCGATTACCGTTTTAAGGCATGGTGTTCAAAATGCTTTTACAAATGCCTAAAAGACTAGACCACTCCTGTATTAATTGTACAAGAAAACAAACATGAATTCAAAACATTGAAATAAATAAATTGACTTTACAGAAATTTCCATCCCGATATGTCAATTCGAAGTAGGAAAATTGGTATGTAGCTTCGTTCTTGAAAATAATGGTTAGCTCGGCCAGTTTTTTTTTGCAACAACAAAGAACACAAACTACCGTTACGAGACTTTAGGGCAATTGTGCACCTGTCCAGCTAAAATTGTATCCAATTACTAATTACCAGTTTCAAATTAATTTGCAAATTAGTAAATACGTAAATGACTAGCGAGAATTCAGAAGACGAGCCTCTTTGGATACTTTTTACTGATGTCTCCTTCCTTCCATATCCCTACATACTCAATTACATGTTGACTAGCCGCTCTGCAGGAATGTCAAATAACGTTCCTTTCCCATTTCCTTTGATAGTAGATAGTAGTAAGATCTTATGTTTCCAGATTGGGATGCTAAGATTGGGTGAAATAGGCTTCTCCTTTGGATTCTCTGTCTTGCAATTGGCATGGTTATTTACTTATGGTTAAATATAATATATGTATAAATTAAATCTGTAAGTCGTTTATCATCACTAAATCATGGTTACAAGTATTAATTGAGAAAAAATACTACAGCAAATTCCTATCGCGTTACCTCACGACCATTTGATTCTAGGGTTGGTTATAATACTAAAAATTTTAAGTGCCAAATGACTGATGAACTCTAATATGAATTTTTTTTAAAGTTTCTTTTGAAACAAACTTGTAGGCAAATGTTATTTCCCCTTGTTTGCAACATAAAGTTGTCAATTCTAGGAGAGGGAGTACTGAAGATGCTTGCTTCTAAGCTACATATCTTTTGCAAAAGTTTTAGCCATTCGCAACATGCGACGCATCTCTCCCTACTTTTTTTCAAATTTTTTCAAATGTATGAGGCAGTTTGGTTTGAGCCGGTTTTTTTTTTAATTTTTTATCAAGAAAAAATTCTAGAAAGTATCGTCACTCGTAACTACGTTGAATTTTTTGTCCAATAAAGCATGTGGGTGGACGAGAACACTTTTGTACATATCAGTTGTACAAGGTAACAAAGATAAATCTAAAGTATTGAATAAAATCACCTCAAAGGAATTTCTATTCCGCTTTTTTTTTCAATCTAAAAAAAGTAAAATAGTAGGAAATGTAAAGGAGCATTATTTGACATTCCCGTAGAGCGGCTGGTCAACATGTAAGGGAGTGGGTAGGGATATGGAAGGAAAAACTCATTGGCACGTATGCAAATAAGAATAGTCTTCTGAATTCTCACAAGACTACTGAGAAACTTAAGCTGTTTTTTCCATATCCTCTTTCTATGAATGCCTAATCATAAAGATACGAACAAACACAGTCAGAGGCAAGGGAATTCCTTAAGGGTAACACCAATAGCAAAGACTTTTTTTAAGCTGATCGGGGGATTCGAACACCTATTCACAGGCTGGATACTGAAAAGAGACATACGCTCTAACCACTAGACCAACTCGGCCAACTGCAAAATTGATTTATAACAGATTTGTGCTTGAAAATGTTGAGAATGTAGCTTCGTTATTGGGCTTCAAATAGCGAAGAGTTCCGGGGTATTTATTAATGATACGGATAGTCTGTTGTGCCTGCTTGATGACAACATCTGTGCTAATGTGTCCTTTTCCTTCCGTATCCATAACTACTCCTTTACATGTTGACCATCCGCTTTGCGGGAATGTCGAATAATGTATTTTGAGCAATTGCAAAATCCAAAGCGTCGTGTATGTTGTTAAGTCCTCATGCTAACTCACTTTGATGCTAATTCGAGCGGCGAAAATTTATGTCATTTTTTTTTTCAATTTTTTTGAAATTTGCAAAATTTTGATGCGTTAGTCACCCAAAATTTGGACGACGATATGTCCTGTCGAAAGTTGTTTTTCAAATTTTAAATCTCATCAAGATTAAAAAAAAATGAAAAATGTAAAACATATACTGAATTGAATTAATGATTAAAGTGATATAATTTGAGTACTCAATTAGCAATATCCCCGGCGATGGACCAATTAATTAATTTCTAAACTAAAGAAAAATATAAACAATACTCAAACTTGCAGATAGAAAATGTGGTGCATGCCACTTAAGCGTACCTTCTATGTGCATTGCATAAACATTAAATTTTCATTTCCCTGGTTTTGAAATTGTTGTCGAAAATAGTCAAACTTTGCATGTTTGAACGAAGGGATAATTTTTTTCGGTAGGTCATATCGAACTTACTCACAGTTTTTTTCTAATTACAGTGCTCGTTCTTGAATATTAGTTAGCTACACATGGCTGCGGATTACAGTGTCTTGTTTGATATATAACTCAAGTTTCTTGTAGGTAGGCTTAAAACATTTTTTTTTTCAGAATTTGTAAAAAAAAAAAAATTTGTTAATTAATTTTGAATAACGTTATTCAAGTAGGGTTACTAGTGGGCACACGTGATTTACGATTAAAATGCCACTTGGTAAAAGTTTTCAAAAAACTTCTGTTTCGAAATCGTATGTCAGTATGTACATATCACAGGTGTATTCCAAGATCAAAATTATTAATCATTAAGTTATTACTTACTCCTGGAAAAATTGGGGAAATTATAATTTAATGAACTGCGTTACTACATCCTCTGCGTTAAATTTTTTACAACATAAAAATAAAGAAACTACCATCGTTCTTGAAAATTGCCGTTCTAAATTCACCCGTATAGAAAATGGTCTACTATCTTGTTCGAGAAAAGTAGGGTCTACGTAACTTTATTTTTAAGGTGAAATTATTTCCCCATTTTTTTGTGTATAAGTACAAACGACTTTTCACTACAAATTATCACTTCTCACCACAAATTTTATTGAAAATGAAGTTTTTTACGTTTGCGTTGCTAACCGCTCTCGCTTACTGTCGTTTTGCTAGTGCAGGGGACAAGCCGAAAGTTGAAGTTTACCCTGTAATCGCAGGCAAAACAATTCAAGATTTGTTTTTTCCTACTCTGGACATGGGCTCTGGACCAAAAGAGGATACAAGCAGCGGTGCGCAACTTGAAGATCTAAAAGGTAGACTTTTAGCCGACCAATGGCCAGAAAGAATTCAATACGACGTTGTTGGAATTGCGTTGGCCATTTTGCTGGATATTAAAAAAAATATACGATATGAAAAGGAGGAACAAGTAGACCTACTCTTTATCGGCTCACTCGCTGAAAACAACTATGGTCTGCTGGGTGCTTCGGAGATACTGTCGTACCTTGGATTTAAGATACATATCTACATTATCCAAGACGAGGGGGATACTGACAATTTGGAAGCCAACCACCACGTTAAGCAATGGCTTCGACGAACGTTAAATCAAAATAAGAAAGGGAATCACGGAAACATTATTTTTGAAAATATAACCGACATAAAAGACATTGATGTTAATCTAGAAGACAAGTGCCCCGTCATTAAGAAATTTAAGAAAGAAATTCTAACTCTGGTAAAGGAAAAAGAATACAAAGAGGCAGAAAATCTTGTAAAAAATGTGAAAGAAAAACTAAAGGGCTCAACGGCATTACCAACCTTGTAAGTAACACAAAGTGGTACACGTTACTGATTTTATAAATAGCATACGTACAGTAGATATTATAATGGCTACGATGTTTGTACAATAATTGCAACATACCACAACCATTTATGTTACAGGTTTAATGCACATTGAGAATAGCAAATGCTATGTACGTTGAATGCATTTCCTATATTATATGCTCTATGAAGTGTTTAATAACAACTTTGTTTGCATTTGTAGTGACACTAGGAAGATAGAAAATAGAATTAATCGAGTCTACGCCGGAATTAGTGGGGCTTCTGCCGATGAGTGGTACTTTAAAGTCGGCGAATATTACGCATTTAACTTTCTAGCAGTTGCTCAAAAACTCGGTAAATTGTGGTCAATTGACTACTGTAGCGGCTGGAAAGACGACGCTGTGAGCATACCTAAACTCTACGCTGCCGCTGGTCTTCAACCACTAATTGCCAACGGTTTGATACATATCGGTGGAATGAAACCTTTTGTAAAGGTCCCGGAATGCAAAGGGATGAAACATGTTGTTGTAATTCCTTTTCCACTCTACGAAGCCCTCACATCTACTGATCCATTTATCAACTTCAAGAATCTGTACGGTTCAAGTCCCAAAAATAATTGGCCCAAAACCCTCTACAACATTGTCAAACGCAGGGAAGATGTGAAGGCGGACAACAGCACTATTTTGGTGGATTTCGAATTCAGAAACATAATTGTCAAGATCCCTAAGGAGGCGCTAGAACATGTTGTCAAGTTGAGAACGCATTTGGACGAAGTAAATCCGTACAATGTTTTCGCGTTTCTCCTACGTGAAACCGAGGGTGGGAACGAATACGATGATATCTTTGTGAATATCGAGGATAGAGTCGTAAAAAGGCGGACCTGTAAGTAAGTGTTCGATTCCAATAATATTACATGAGAGCGTGTAAAACAGTTGTTACTATTCGTTGAGTCAATAAAATAACTTTCTTCTTCTATATACTTGAGTTTCATATATGCATGTTGTACCCCCATTCTTCAATTTGGTTTTCTGATATTCTAGAACTCATTGTTACAAGTAAAACAAACTTTTTCAACCATCAGATAACCCTTATTTGATATTAAAAAAAATTATATTTAACTATAAGTAAACAACCATGCCCATCGTAGGACAGGGACTCCAATCGAGAAGGCCTCATACACTTCAGCCACCCTTAGCATCCCAGTTTGGAAAAATAAAAACCTACTACTATCTACTATCAAAGAAAAAGGTAAAGGAGCGCTGTTCGGCATGTTCGACAGCAGCTAAGCAACATGTAAGGGGGTGGGTAGGGATATGAAAAGAAGGACTCATTAGCATATATGTATGCAATTAAGGATCGACTTCCGAATTCTCACAAGAGTATTGGGAAACCAATAGTGTAATTTCCATATCCTGTGTGTAAATTCTAATCACGAGGATACGAACATAAAGTCAGAGGCAAGGTAATTCTTTAAGCGGAAAGCCAATAGTGAATTTTTTTTTATGGCTGATTGGAGGGTTTGAACCGACGTTCTCAGGCTGGCTGGTGGAGAGAGACAGAACCTCTTAAGCACTAGACCAACTCTGCCAATAAGTTTGTTTAGTTTTGCAAAAAAAAAACTTGACTTGTTTGCTCCTAATTGTTTGTTAATTAAGTCCAATGTGCCAGCGGTTGGGCAACTTGGTGCAAATATGAAGAACAAAAACAACCATCATTACCAATCAAGTTTTTGCCTCTGTAACTTAATTGCAACAAATTATTATACTAATAAATAATATAATAAATAAACAATATAATATAATAATACAATAAATAATATAAGTATGATCCATCTTTGAGTGGGATCTAGTCAAATTTAACAAAAGGTCAATCTAGGAATTAATCCAGAAAAGAGCTCAGCGATTCTATTCACGACAAAACTGAAATTTACTTTCCAACCTTTCACTTTAGACGGAAAGGAACTAATTTTTAAAAAAGAAGCCAAGTACTTAGGCCTAACTCTGGATAGCAAACTCTTCTGGAGTTCCCATTGCAAGTACAAGGCTCAAAAGGCGGTCATGGCACTGTCCTACTCTAGAAGGACTCTGGGTGCAAAATGGGGATTTTCCCCTAAAGCTAGTCTCCGGATACACACCGCAGTAATTCGCCTTTCTATCACTTATGGTGTAGGGGCTTGGGTAAATGTGGTGAATGATCAGAGTAAAATTTGTAAACTATGTAAGGCACAAAGACTTGCACTTCTATACTCTCTCAGATGCATGATGTCTACTCCTACAGCAGGAATGCAATCTCTTGTTAGTCTTCGGTCTTTAGATTATCATATGATAGAAGTGGTCGTTGCAACCAAAGCAAGGTTAATCAACAATTGTGATTGGGTTGAGTGGAGGGGTTATGGCAGTGGTAAAAGATGACAATTATAGAACTGCTCTACACTCACAGCAGAGAAATCGGAATGATTTCTTTACCACGTGAGAGAACAGTTAATGTTCTACCGGACGAAAGCGTATTCGAAATCAAATAAAAGAGCAAACAGGAATGGGAAAACAAAGGACTTTGTCTCCTCCAAGATATGGAATAAGATGCTTCACAGATGGTTTCAAAATTGATGGAGGCACTGAAGCATCTTACTACATTCCAGAGCTTGAAACAAAAATTACTATTCCACTTGGAAAGTATACTACTGTGTTTCAAGCAGAGGTACTAGCTGTCATACGTGCGGCCAAGAACCTCAATAATAATGATTCTGATCGCTTTGAGAGCGTGGAGTTTTATGTAGACAGTCTCAGCACCTTAAACACACTACGTAGCTACAACCCCGTGTTGGAGTTAGTACGAGAGTGGTTTGAAGCAATTGTCGAACTTGCTAAGACCAGAAAGGTGACCCTTAACTAGATTCTAGCTCACAAGGGTTACCTTGGCAATGAAATCGCTGATGAGTTGGCAAAGGCCGCGGCGCAAACATCCTACGTTGGTCCAGAGCCATCGGTGCCCAGATCATCTGAACTCCTAAAAACTGCTATAAAACAATGGGGGATGCAAGCTCATTACAAAAGATGGCAGAAAACAGTTGAGTACAAGTACACACAAAATCACCCTTTCCCCCCTTGGGAAATGAGGCAAAATATGTTCACAATCTGGATAGAAAGTCAATAAGAACACTAACGCAGGTAGTAACGGGACACAGCATCCTGAGGCATCACTTACAGAGAATGGGACTCAGTGACGCAGCTACTTGCATAAAATGCAAGATGGCGCCGGAAGCAAGAGACCATTTTCTGTGCGAGTATGACGCATTCAGACTGCTGCGACATCGAGTGCTTGGGAAACATTCATTTCCCCTGCAAGAACTAAATTAACTCCCTCTGAGGAAAATTCTTGCTTTTACAAAGACAACAAAAAGATTTTCGACAGACGGACAAGATAGGTCAGAACAGTAAATCGTGTGCCTTGGAGTTACTGCAATGGGCCCGCTAGAGGCCTGAGCAGTGTGGACGGAGTTATGCTACTATAGCTAACGCCTCCCCTCCTTCAACATACATACATAGTCAAATTTAATACTGCAAATTTGTGGTCGTTCTGATACGGTGTTGAGTTATAAACACAAAAAAATTAGCAGCCTCGAAAAAATGCTTGATGGAAAAAAGCCTGCAGCAAGGCAAGGGTTTCAAGTATAAAGCTTTTTTTTTTACTGTTAATTAGGCAATTCGAACACATGTTCTCAGACTGGAGAGACGGGCATTGTAACCACTGGATGTACGCACTAAATAATGTCATATATCTATCGGAAAAATTTAATAGGCAAATAATGTATTTAGAGACTCTTTCACCAAATACGGTAGTAAGTGGAGCAAATCCACCGTCAGAGTGCATTTTAACCATATTAAATTTAAACTAAAAGTAATTTGAAAGTTAATTAATAAGAAGAAAACTAACTCGTACAAGGATACGCTTATTTTTACGGAAATCTCCTTAAAAATCCTCAATTCCAAGCATTCAACAATTCACATTTAGAAAACTAAAAATTCAGGTCAAGAACGTTGTCTGGAGAGTTCGCATGCTCTACGACGGGATTGTTTAGCTAGCTTTTACCTACTCGGAATTGTACTTAATTTTCAGATACTAAATAAGAGCACAATTATATTAGCTCAAATGCCTGGAAAGCTTTGAAAGGAGTTTGTGTTTTTTTTAAATTGGTCAAGAATACCAGGTAGAATTCCTGGTGTAACTAGTTATTTTTTATGAGGATGATGTTATTACACGTGTAGGAATAAAACCAGTCAAAAATACAAAAACATTTACTATTTGCGTTTGTGCCAAGATAATTTTTCTTTTGTTTAGCGTCTTACCTCTCGATAGGCTCAAATCCCACAAATTTCAAAAATTATGGAATTTCACCATTTGCCACAGCAATTGCCTTCTTTTCTATGGCATTACTTCACTGTCCGTTTGTAAGAATTGCACAAAAAGTCAAAAAATAAAATTTCGAACACGTCGTAACAAGTTTAAAAGGAAAAGGCACGTTATTTGACATTCACGCAGAGTGGATGGTCAACACTTTACTACGTTGAACTTTTTGTCCAAAACAGCCACTTCCATCATGTCTTCCAAAGTTAAAGACAAAAATGGCCTCAAATTGGGATCAAAGGCACCAATTTGTTTTCAGTTGATTAAAACACTCAAACGTTAAATATTTGAATTTTTTTTTTATACTTTTAATGTCACACGTTAAATATTTTGAAAAAGAAACTTATACTTTTAATGATACACTTCATAGTGGCTGAAGGGATACGTTGTCAACCTAGGAGATGGATGTAACTTAATCAAAGGCATTCTCAAAACCAATGGCCCTAACATGTAGGAGTACCCCAAGTAACACGCAGATCTCGCCTTAGAAACTAAACGGGATATAACTAATACACATAAGAGCTTTTATACCAAAAGTAGCGGCCAAGTTACACAAACGCGCAAATTAAATTTTTCTTTTTGAAATTTCAAATGTTGGATTTTCCTTATGGGAGAATAACACGTGAACTGCAAAGAGGGGACCCTTATTATTTTTCTATTCATACATTGAAAACACTTTTGATAGTTTGTATTACCTCTTGCTCTGTAATTTTGCTCTCTGCAATGCATAATGCCTCGTGTGCTATGCACAATTTCTCTTGTGCAATGCATAATTTTGCTTGTGAAATGCACAGTTTTGCCTATGCAATCAACAATGTCATTTGTGCAAAATTTGGTTCACAAGAGACATTGTTTATAGCAAAAGAGAAATTGTGCATTGCACAAGAGAAATTGCGCATTGCGAAAGAGAAATTGTACATTGCACAGGAGAAATTGTGCATTGCACAGGAGAAATTGTGCATTGCACAAGAGAAATCGCGCATTGCACAAGAGATATTGTGCATTGCACAAAAACATTGTGCATTGCACAAGAAAAGTTGTGCATTGCACGCGAGACATTGCGCATTGCAGAAAACAAATTACAGAATAAGAGGTGAAACAAAACTATCACAAGTGTTCTCAATATAGGAATAGAAAAATGAGAAGGGTCCCCTCTTTGCAATGCACGGGTAATTCTCCCATAAGGAAAATCCAAGGTTTGAAATTTAAAAAAAATTTAATTGGCGCGTTTATGTAACTCGGCCGCTACTTTTGGTATAAAAACTCTTATATGTGTTAGTTATATTCCGTTTAGTTTTTTGGGCGAGATTTGGGTGTTACTTGGGGGTACTATTACACGTAAGTTGTAAGTGGTAATTAGCTTTGCCAGTGTTTTTTAAACGCAACTTGCATTTCAAAAGATTGCTTTGAGGAGTTTTTGGAACAAAATTTTGAACTAGTTGATATTTCAGATGAACTCAAGAACCTGTAGAAGTTTAATTGGAAATTCTAATTTGGTGTATACTGTAATGCCTTGGTTATAGTCGTCCCGTCACCGTCACTTCACTTTTCCCCCTCACTTCCCCGTACCGTCACTTTAGAGTATAATTTGAACCAATTTTTCCACAGGAGCGTCACTTTCCCTTCCTCGTGCTGTGCTCTTCCCTTCCCAGTCCCATGATCAAAATATACTTTTCACCGTCCCTTCCATTGAACTTCCCCTTAAGCAAAAGGGATCAATGTATACTTTGAAAGTGAAAAATGAAAACAAAAGAAGTCATTCTTTCTATTTGTACAGTTCTTGAAGCATTGAATTAGGTCTTCCCCGAAATTGCGTATACTTCACGTTGAATTTTATGTTTATATTTTTTATCAGGTTGATTTTAGTTGAAATTAATACTCAATGACATTATGAGCAATTACAGTGTTCTAACTGCAAACTTATCACCAAATTTATTGTGCAAAGCACCAAAATCTATTAATCATTAATTAACAAACATCAATCAAACAGTTTAATAATAAAAATCACTTGAATTGATAGTTAATTACTCCAATTAGTTTAGTTTACCGCGTTTTATTTCAATTGAGGTGTCGCAGTATGCCCCAACTTGTTCGTCACTGGACCGTCACTTCACAAAAAGTTGGACTGATTCCAACTTGACGAAAGTGACGGGAAGTGATGCTGGATTGATACTTCAGACAAGTATACATTGAGTCGGAGGGAAAGTGAAGTGATGGAAGGAAGTGATGAGGAAGGGACGGTGAAGTGACAGAAGAGTATATACATTCGTCACTTTTCAGCACGGTCCCGTGAAAGTATGCTCGGAGCATCCTCCTAGCATGCTTTTTCGACTCTACATTAAAAAATACGGCAAGTGACGAGGAAGTTATGGGGAAGTGACGAGGAAGTGACGAGTTTAGTTTGAGCATAACAGCTAAAATGTCGGCGGAGTTTTGCCTAGTGGTTAAGAGCTTCAATCTTTCCCCACTATCCTGCCTGAGAACTTTGGTTCAAATCCTTGATCACCCGCAATAAAAGTCGTTCATGTTTGCTTTACCCTTACGGAATTGCCTAGTTTCTAACCTTGTTTATGCTCCTCTGTTCGCTATTATGGTGCAGAGTCACAAAGGATATGGAAATGATCCAATAAGTTTTCCCAGTAGCCTTAAAAAAAATTCAGAAGACTACCCTCATTTGCATATATGTTTGCTAATGCGTCCTTCCCTCAATATCCCTACCCACTCCTTTAAATATTGACAAACCGCTCTGCGGGAATGTCAAATAACGCTCCTGTACTTTTTACTTTGATAAAGGCTACAGTAACTAAAATTTGTTTGTAAAATTTTTAAAAAATAAATATTATTGACGACACTTACAATAAATAATATCGTTTTCGAACTATTGTCAAATCAAACAGAGCCGCCTTCTAAGAACCCTTATGAGAGACTGCAGAAGTAGACGACTGGGAAAGATAGTAAAGGTGTTTATATCGGTACGCCATTTCAACAACTTAATCTTGACCCAGAGTTTCTGGAATGGAGTTTTTTGCCATTGAATCTAAGGACAAAGCCAAAGACTAAATCCATCACTAGCAGTAGCCGGAATGCATATCCTTTGCCACTGGCAATTACATAATTTAAATAGTAAATGAAATCTAGAAAAAATGCATGTTAACAAAATTATACATTATATATTTATGTCTCACGCTATGGTAAAATACTCATTCATATATGAGTCCAGTTTAATTTCTTCTGGAGCCATTTCAGAACTTTGGAGTTTGACACTCTGAGTTGACGAATGTTGCCTCCCACAGCAACGACAGAAAGCAAGAGCAAAACCAAAAAAAAATTTTTCGTTTCACTCAATCAATTTTAAAATTTCTGGTAATTATATATATTTTTTAATTTTAAATAGCAGCAAGTGATTGATGAGCAAAACTGTGGAGTTGCCTTATTTATTGGTCTCTCCATCAATAGGATGAAGGACACATGAATTCTTGGCAGCAAAAGTGTGACGGACTTGGTGGTACCCTTGGACGTGACGAGTGGCGAACATAAGTAAACCCAATTAGGTAAAAGATCGTTATTTGACTTTCCCGCAAAACAGAGGGTCAACATGAAAAAAAGGGTAGGGAAATGGTAGGAGACTAGCTCATTAGCATAGTTGTTGTCATAAAGCAGGCGCAACAGACTATCCGTAACATTCCGCTGTTTTACGGGCCTAGTCCACAAATAAAAGACCCCAACGTGAAATCAGGTACGGCCTTACCCAGTAAAAATATTCAATAATACCTAGAAGCAATTATTACATGTTTTTCTACTGATCAAATGATTATTCTTTTAAATGAATTTTGCAATTGTTATTACAAGCTTTCTACTCAAAAAGGTTTTTCAACTGTTATTACAAAAAAAGTAGTTGTCAAAGTACTGAAAATCAAATCAAATGTATTAAAGTGCTATTAAATTCGTCTTTAACACCTCAAACTACAATAAAACCAAATTCTCCTCGTCTTGCATAATAGATTTTGAAGATAAAATGAGCATGATATTGCCAGTTTGAACGACCAGAATATTTCAAGTAAGTTAAAATCTCATACAAAAACAAAATAAAAAACTGCATGTGTAATCTTGGGAGCCCCACATTGACATTCGCATTACACACCCAGCTAAAACAATGAATGGTATGTTTTATTATATTTTAGAAATTTGATTACAAAAAATAGTGGGACACGAAAATGATTTCTTTAAAATTCTGGAAGTGTCCGTAGCAAATTTTTTCACAAGCGCAAAAAAGTTCAAATAGCAATACCTAAATACTTTTATAAAACAATGCTCGTGTTGATTATGGCTTACGCCGAATGTCAAATAAACAATTGATTGTCACATTTTGTTAAACCCCGCTCTCAGTGCCGTCAAAAACGTCGTGCAGATGTTGGAAGTACAAAGCTGTATTTCTGTGTCAAAAAAATTAATTTTAATTTAAAATTGTACTTTTATGAAATTAACTTGAAATATTACCCTAAAATATACCTCAAATTAGGAGAAAATATCCCATTTTCTGGACTTTCTTCTTCTCGATTGTTTTCCAAAATTTGAAGGCAATCGGAAAAAGAGCAGAGAACGATTGCCGTACTTGGTGCCAAAATCACCAAAATAATTATTATAACAATTCCAGGAATAAGGGATCACTTCATAACTAGCATAATTGCTGGAATCAACGACTTAAACTGAAAATAAATATAAATCATTTAATATTTTTGTATCATATGCGCACTATAGTTGCTCTCACACCTAAACTATTTTTAAATGCTACATTTAATGAATAGTTTTTTTAATGAAAAAATTAAGTTGGTGAAATTGCCCACAAACAAAGTAACGGCGCTCAAGACACCAAGGGCGGTGAGTCCTGTTGAACTTCCACTTCCTCCACTTCCACGACCTCCTCCTCCACTTCCTCTACTTCCTCCTCCTCCACCTCCTCCACCTCCTTGCCTCATATCAACATTTGTGAAATTTAAATTTTTATATTGAGTCTTTTCAAGAATCATTTTCGGGAAATCCGATATGCCCCTTGGTTCTTCGTGGTGGAACTCAATTTCTGATTTGTGCAACTCCACAATTGGGTTACCAGTAAGTACTGTTGATACTTGGAGAAGCGATACAATTGTCACAAGTAAAGTAATCATCGTAAAGAACTGGGTTGATGCAGAGTGATGATGCTACTTCGGACAATTGTTGCAGAGTCCTCCCCACCCCGAATTCCCACTTTACCCCCCACCA